>JAPFFP010074416.1:0-23577 GCA_026153255.1 Solanum medicagineum | reverse complement strand
TAATCGGACATTTTATCAAACACTTAGAGGGTGTGTAGTGCTAGTGTAAAATCATGCAATTCAAGAGTGAAATCATGGTAGAAAATTCAATGTAAAACATTTAATAGATACTTGGTAACACCCATAAGCAATATACATCAAAATCTTTCATCAAATCTCATAATAGATCTTAGATTCATAGCTCAAAACATGGTAAAACAGTCATAGTTTCATAAACCCCAACATAGTATGCAGTGATTTTCATAATAGATGAGACCCATGAGTAAATCAACTTTAAATCATGCACTTTGAGGAAAAGGAAGCTTGGGAATCACGGGTGAAAGGAACCCAAAAAAGAAACCCAAATACCTTAGCTTTGGAGATGAACTTAATAAAGATTGGAGATGGAGACTTGAAGCTTGAGTGCAATCCTTGAGATCCAGAAAGGGTTTTGAGTCTTGAGTTTAGGAGTAAAATATTTGGCTAAGTATTTGAATGAGTATTGGGGAATGTTTAGATGATATGAGGGTGAAAAATGACTAAGTATAGGTATTTTCACGTTTGGAAACACTTAGGGCCAAGACTCAAAAGTCTTGGACCGCAAGAAAAATAACTGGGTAGAATGTACACAGGTCAACATCACATACCTGTCGTGGAGACCAAGTTTACACATGTCCACGACAGCTGCGCGTCGCGGCACTGTCGCAGACAACCACTGGATAAACAAAATTATGAAAATTGAAATTGCTAATCGTTTGCTCTTAATTCGGGGTTATACCTATTTTCCACTCAAAATTACCCCTTTAACAAGAATATGAAGTCGAAATTTCAATATCATGCAGGAATTTTGAGATATATAGAAATTACGATTCCGGGCACTTCCGAGGCATATTTTCGGGAACTTTTTGGGGTCGTTTCAGTGGGATGGTATGAACAGGGATATTACCAAGTTTGTAGATGATGGCCACCATTGCCAATAAGTGAAAGTAGAACATTAAATGCCTGGTGGCCTAGCCCAGATATAGAAATTCCCTCTTGGGAGTAGGAAGAAATTAACATGGGTTCTGTGATTGGGTTGCCAAAGACTAGGAAGCACTTTGATTCTATTTGAGTTATTGTTAATTGGATGAAAATGTTAGCTTACTTTCTACCAGTTATAACAACTTATAGTTCCAAGGATTATGCCAAGCTATATATTCATGAGTTGGGTAGGTTGCATGGGGTACCATTGTCTCTTATTTCGGATCGTGGTGCTCTATTCACTTCTCATTTTTGGAGATCCTTCCAAAAAGGTCGTAGTACCAAGGTCAAGCTTACCACAGCTTTTCATCCTTAAACGGATGGTCAAGCCGAAAGAACAATTCAAACTCTTGAGGATATGGTTAGGGCTTATGTTTTGGAGTTCAAAGGTAGTTGGGATGAACATCTTTCACTCATTGAGTTTGCTTATAATAATAGCTACCACTCTAGTATTGGTATGACTCCCTTTGAAGCTTTATATGGTAGGCATTATGGATCCCCGATTGGGTGGTTTGATGTAGGGGAAATGGCTTTGTTAGGCCCGAATTTGCTTATAGAAGCTTTGGAGAAGGTGAGGTTGATACGGGAGAGATTGAAGACAACTCAAAGTAGGCAAAAGTCCTGCTCCAATGTGAGAAAAAGAGACCTTGAGTTTAATATTGATAATTGGGTATACTTGAAAGTCTCACCCATGAAGGGTATGGTTCGGTTTGGCAAGAAAAGGAAATTGAGCCCAAGGTTCATGGGGCCCTACAGAATCTTGAGGAGAATTGATAAGGTTGCATATGAATAGTAGTTGTGTATAGATATAAGTATGGTTCATCTGGTCTTCCATGTGTCTATGTTGAGGAAGTGTGTGGGTGACCAAGTGCTATAGTGCCCTTAGAGGTGGTAGGTGTTGTGGAGGATAACTTGACTTATGAGGAGGTCCCGGTAGAGATATTGTATAGGCAAGTGAAAAGATTGAGGAACAAAGATTTGGCATCCATCAAAGTCCTTTGGAGGAATCATCAAGTTGAAAGTGCCACTTCGGAAGTCGAAGCGTATATGAAAAAGTGATACCCATACCTCTTTTACTCTACTTAGGTTGAAGGTAAGCTTCCCTTCTTCTTTTTATTACTTTATCTTTACTGTATAATCTATGCACAACATGTAATATAAATGACCAGCTGATCAGTGGTAAATCTATATCGAGATCGGCCCTGGATAGGCTTTTCCTTTAACCCCTTGGGCTACCCCTCATGAGAGGATCGACCCTGGCTAGGTGATTCTTCCACTCCTCGGGTTACCACCCATCAACAAGCAATATAATTTACTTTATCTTTCAATTACCTTTGAGATGATTCTTTTGGTTGTTGTAATATTGGAGCTATAAGATTGTAGATACAACATATGACATGTAAATAATCACAAAAGACAACACCATAATGAAAGGAGTAGGTTACACACATAATCAAATGCATAGGAGGTAGAATAACACATAAACTTTATTTAGTAGAACGAACTCGTATATCTTGGTATCCAAGTCTGTATGCAGGTTTGAAGTGACTGTGTATGGGAGCAAATGAACATGTTAAAGAGTTCAGACACGGTTAATAGTTGTGTCGAACTTGGTAAGTGCCTTTATGTGCCAAGAAGGGATCTATGTTTCGTGCCAAATAATACGAAATCAAGTAGCCTTACATACCTCGCTGTACGACCTTGCTATTGTCTCGAGATAAGCTTCCCTTCCTCAAAATATTTATCTACAATATAGTAGGTGATAAAACTAGCATTAGCATCCAATAGATACATCTTAACAGCCCAATCTCATAAAAAAATAACATACGGGCAACAAGCGGATAATTATAAACTCGAGGATAATTATGACCCTCATTTGAGTCCTATCTATGATTTCAAGTCTTAAGCTCCAGCCCTCATGTCATTCTTGCATGCATACATATTCATGGTGACAAGATTTGATGATTTTTGATGCATATGTATGAATTTTTTTAAAAACTGATGTTTAAGAGCATTTGTTGTATTCATGTTAGCCGGAAGTTTTATGATTATTTCTCTTACGTATGTTTCTTCAACATTCAGGGTTGAATGTTCCTAAGGGGAGATATTGTAACACCCTCTCATGTGCTGTGGAATGCCCTATAAACGTATTTCTCAAGTATCTCAAAATCTGTGCATGTTTTCAAAAATCTGACTTCATATTTTTGTTCAGGGGACAAAATTGTGTAGGAGAAGGATGACCCTCAATTTTTAGCATCCCTATAGCAAAAACTAATTTTCGCAACAGGAAGCAGAAACAGTGTTCTTGCACAATGGACCCGCGATGCGCCAGCATTGTGCCACAGTACGAAAGTGGCCTGCACGACTGGTCCGCATCGTGCCCGCGGACCAATGCAAACTTTTCCTAATTTTTCTTGTTTCATCCGGGGGCATTTGGGTAATAACCCAATGCCATTTAAATGTGAAATTCTTTATCCTTTGCCATTTTTCAACTTCAAAACTCACAAAATCCTCTTAAAAATATTATCAAATCCCCCTATTTAAATTCAAGGATTTCAAGAGCAAGTTTTGGAATTAGCCCAACACAAACCTCAAGTCTTCCTCAGCTCAATATCAAGAAATCTCAAGGTTTAAGGTATGTGGGTTTCATTTATGGGTTCCTTCCAAGGTTTAAGGTGTGTGGGTTTCATTTATGGGTTCCTTCCACCCATGAAGCCAAACCTTCCCTCTTTATCAAATTTCATGATTTTCATGTTGAATATTTTATGGGTTACTCTACTATGTGAATCGACCCCAAGAAGTGCCCAAAAATGTGCCTCGAAACTGCCCGAAATTATAATTTCCATATATCTCAAAATTCGTGCATGATATTTAAAATTCAACTTCATATTGTTGATCAGGGGGTCGAATTGAGTAGCAAATGGGTCTACCCTAATTTTGGAGAAAATAAATAGCAATTTTATTTTCTCAAAAATCACTTTCCAGAGAGATATTCACGCTCCTGGCACAACGCGCCAAGGGCGCGCTAGTGTGTATTTTCTATCTCGGTCCAAGACTTTTTTGTCTTAGTCCTAAGTGTTCCTATGCGTGAAAGTACCTATACTTAGCCATATTTCACCCTCATATCTTACAAAACATTCCCTAATACTCACTCAAACACTTAGACAAATATTTCACCCTAAATTCAAGTCCTAAAACTCATCCGGATCTTAAGGTTTTCAATCAAGCTTCAAGTCTCCATTTCCAATCTTCTTCAAGAATTCTCTAAAGTCAAGGTATGTGGGTTGCCATTGGGTCCTCTCACCATGGTGCCCAGGCTTCCGTTTTACCTAAAATACATGTTTCTAAGTTAATTTTACATATGAGTTTTCTATTATGAATATGACTATGAACTATGTTGGGGTTTCATGAAATTGTGACTATTTTAGCATGTTTTGAGCTATGAATGTTAGATCTATCTTGAGATTTGATGAAGGATTTTGATTAATATTGTGTGTTGGTGTTACCAAGTATTGGTGAGATGATTTGCTTCAAGATTTCTTGCTTGATTTAACTCTTTAATTGCATGGATTTGCACTAGGATTGCACATCCACCAAGTGTTTGATAAAATGTCCAATTAGTGTATTTTGAGGAACTAAAGGTCCTATGCATGTCTTATGAGTTGAATGACTTTATGATAATGAAAGGAATGTATGTACATAATATGTTCCTATATCGTGTTGGGATTTGACCATGCTCCACTCGGGGGGTTGTGAGCCCGGGTAACCATGTCGAGGGGTTTGTACCTTAATAACCATCTCGAGGGGTTTGTACCTTGATAACCGGGTTGAAGGGTTAAACCTCAATCCCCATGGGTGGTAAGGTGTGATGATCCACCAACCAATCAAGGGGTTACTACCTTGATAACCGAGTTGAGGGGTTGGTACTTCAATCACCATGGGTGGTAGGGTGCGATGATCCACCAACCAATTGAGGGGTTGGTACCTCAATAGACTATGAACTCTATAATGATGGTCTTTCTTTGTACATGTATATGTTCTATGTAAGCATGATTTACTTCAAGCATCTTCCATGATGCCATATTGTTCTATGTTTATCTATTGCTTAATTATGCATTTTGACTATGTTGCCTATCTATTGTTGCTTTGCATCCTACATACTTAGTACACTCAAACGTACTAACACATACTCTATGCTTACATGATATCATCATGTAGGAACCGAAGCCCCACTTGATCATCCTCCTCCTCCAGGTAGCTAGTGTGATTTCTCTACAAAGCATGTGGTGAGTCCTCAACTTCGGAGGCATTGATTTTGATCTTTTGCTATGTATAAAAACTCTCTTTCCTCTTTTATTATGTACTTGACTATGAGGGTGAGCCTGGTTGCTTGTCTTGGCCCCCGCTAAGTCTATGGTTAGAGGTGTTGTTGGACATGTTATGTATGATGCTATGAGCTTTGACTCTCTCTTTACTCTTGATGTTTATGATATGAAAGATGTCCCCTAACGCCGATTGTCCCTATTTACTATCTCTTGTTATTTTATTGCTTCCGCGACCAAGGATGTGTAATGATGTGCTAAGAGGCTTGCTTGGGGTACCTTCGGGTTCTCCATGCGCCGTGTCACGTCTAGGCCCTAGGCTTTGGTCATGACAAACTTGGTATTAGAGCACTTGGTTGTTTATGGTCCTCGGCGTCCAACACACCGTGTCGATTAGGGTCTTATTCATGGTTATGTTTTGCACCACAACTATGAGTAAGAGGCTTTGAGATGGTTTAGGAAATGTTTCCCTTCTTCTTACTCTATGTCGTGCTATAGAAGTTAAGGTAAGGTTTTCCCCCTAAGTTCTTTGCTATGCTAGATCATGCCTAACACAAGAGGAAGAAGAGCCCATACACCCGAGGAACAACCGACTCATGGTGAGCTCCGGGATGCTCTCACTTTGCTTGCACAACTTGTGGCTAATCAAGCCAATCAAGGGGCCCAAGCCCCTCATGCTCCTAATTCGACATCTTGGGTGAGAGACTTCATGAGGATGAACCCACCGAAATTCTATAGGTTTACGGTAGCTAAGGACCCTCAAGAGTTCATTGATGAGGTCTACAAGATATTGGCTATCATAGGGTTAGATCGGAAGAGAAAGCGGAGTAGCAACCTACCAACTCAAAGAGGTAGCACAAATATGGTTTAATCAATGGAAGGAGGAGAATGGAATCAATAATGTGGTGCTTTGGAAGGAGTTCAAGGTGGTTTTTCTTTATTAGTTCTTCCCTCTTGAGCTTAGGGAGGCCAAGATGGTGGAGTTTATGAATTTGAAACAAGGGTCTATGAGTATGAGGGAGTATGCCCTCAAGTTAAATCAATTCTCTAAATATGCTCCTGACTTGGTTGCTGACCCAAGGTCTAGAATGAACAAGTTCGTAATGGGTGTGTCTGACTTGGTTAGTGAGGAATGCCAGTCTTCTGTGTTGATTAGTGACATGGATTTGTCCTGTTTGATGACCTAAATCGAACAAATGGAGGAGGAAAAGTTGAGGAAAAGAAGGAGTAATTAGGCCAAGATGGCCCGTTTTGAGGGAAAGTTCCAAAGTCGAAAGGGTGGTCGGTTCCATCAAGGACAAGGAGCTTCTCATGCTTCTAATAGGGGGTTTGCCAATGACTTCCCAAGGGCCTATGGTGTTGGTGGTATGGTTCCTAATAATGTGTGTTCAAAATATGGTAGGGGTCTTGGGGGCTATGTTTGAGAGACACAAATGCATGTTATGGATGTGGGGAAGTGGGTCACAAAAGGATTGATTGTCCTTGTAACCGTAACAAGGGTAAGTAGGTTCGTCCACAAGGTGCAAATACGGTTCCTTGGGGAGAGGTGGTCAACAAGGTGGTGCCCCTAGGCACAATCGGTTTTATGCTTTACATGATAGGCAAGGGGTTGATGAGGTGCTCGATCTCGTCACCAGTATGTTAAAAACCTTTGATTTGATGTATATGCATTGAAGGATCCAGGTGCCACTCTTTCTTTGATACCCCTTTTGTTGCCAAAAAGTTTCATGTTGAGCCCGAATTGTTGTATAAGTCATATGTGGTGTCTACTCCTATTGGTGCATCTATTGTTACTAGAAAGATCTATAGAAATTGTCTCATTTGCATCTTGTATAAAATCTTGCCTTATGATCTTGTTGATATAGATATGGTTGATTTTGATGTCATTCTTGGGATGGATTGGTTGCATGCATATGAGGTTAAAGCATACCAAGATCTTGATCCTTCCTTGTTAGAATTGAAGGCCTTGGTGAAAGAGGGCAAGGTGGAGGTTTTTGCCCAAGGGGGAGATGGTGCCCTTAGGTACCAAGGTATGTTGTGTGTGCCTTGCATTAATGACTTGAGAGAGAAGATCCTTAATTGGACTCATAATTCCTCCTATTCTATCCACCCGGGTCTACCAAGATGTATAGGGATTTGAGGGATGTGTTCTGGAGGGGAGGTATGAAGAAAGAAATTGCCAAACTTGTACCCAGTTGCCATAGTTGCCAATAAGTCAAAGCCGAGCACCAAAGGCCAGGTGGCCTAACCCAAGACGTAGAGTTTCCTACTTGGAAGTGGGAAGAAATTAACATGGATTTTGTGGTTGGGTTGCCCAAGACTAGAAAGAGTTTTGATTCTATTTGGGTTGTGGTTGATAGGATGATAAAGTTGGCTCATTTCCTATTGGTTAAGACTACTTATGGGACCAAAGACTATGCTAAATTGTACATTCATGAGTTGGTGAGATTGCATGGGGTGCCCTTGTCTATCATATCGGATCGTGGTGCTCAATTCACTTCACACTTTTGGAGATCCTTTAAAAGAGGTCTTCGAACCAAGGTAAAGCTTAGTACGACCTTTCACCCTCAAATGGATGGCCAAGCCGAAAGAACTATCCAAACTCTTGAAGATATGCTTAGGGATTGCATTTTTAAGTTTAAGGGTAGTTAGGATGATCATCTTCAATTGATTGAATATGCTTATAACAATAGCTATCATTCTAGCATTGGTATGACTTCTTTTGAGGCTCTCTATGGTAGACATTGTAGATCAGCGGTTGGGTGGTTTGAAGTGAGAGAAATGGCTTTGTTGGGTTCGGATCTGGTTTTGGATGCTATTGAGAAGGTAGGGTTGATTAGAGAAAGATTGAAAACAACCCAAAGTCGCCAACAATCATATGCCGATGTGAGAAGAAGAGAGCTTGAATTTAAAGGTGGTGATTGGGTCTATTTGAAGGTGTCACCCATGAAGGGGTGGTTCATTTTGTTAAGAAGGGTAAACTAAGTCCAAGATTTATGGTTCCTTATAGGGTGATGAGGAGGATTGGTGAGGTGGTCTATGAGTTGGATTTGCCTAGTGAAATAGAATTGGTTAATCCGATTTTCCATGTGTCTATGTTGAGGAAATGTGTGGGTGACCCTAATGCTATTTTGCCCCTTGATGTTGTGGGGGTGGTTGAATACAACTTGACATATGAAGAAGTTCCAGTAGAGATCTTGGATAGACAATTGAAGAGGTTGAGGAACAAGGATGTTGCTTCCATTAAGGTTCTTTGGAGGAATCAACAAGTCGAAAGTGCTACATGGGAGGCTGAAGAGGATATGCAAAAATGATATCCTTATCTCTTCTATCCTACTCAAGCCTCAGGTACTAATTTTAAGTCTTCTATGTAATTTCATGTCTCATGTTCCAGCCCCTAAGTCATTTGCATACATTCATGTTTATATTGACAAAATTTATGGTGATTTTTTACTTATGTTGAGATTTTGAAAATGGTATTTTAAGTGTATTGTTGCATTCTTGTTGGGGATGATCTCTTCATGATTACTCTTCTCATATACATTTCTTTGACATTTGGGGACGAATGTTCCCAAGGGGGAGATATTAAAACGACCCCAAAAAGTGCCCGAAAATGTGTTTCGGAAGTGCCCAGAATCGTAATTTCCATATATCTAAAAATTTGCACATGAGATCAAAAATCTGACATCATATTCTTGATCAGGGGGTCAAATTGAGTGGGAAATAGTTCTAACCCCAATTTTAGAGCAAACGAATTGCAATTTCATTTTCTCAAAAATCACTTTCCAGAGAGTTATTCACGCCTTTGGCGCGACGCGCCAGTGTGTATTTTCTGCCCAGTTTTTCTATCTCGGTCCAAGACTTTTTAGTCTTGGGCCTAGGTATTCCCATGCGTGAAAGTACCTATACTTAGCCATATTTCACCCTCATATCTTACAAGACATTTCGCAGTACTCATTCAAACACTTAGACAAATATTTCACCCTAAATTCAAGTCCCAAACTCATCCGGATCTTAAGGTTTTCATTCAAGCTTCAAGTCTCCATTTCCAATCTTCTATAAGAATTCTGCAAATTCAAGGTATGTGGGTTTAAACCATTGGTTCCTTTCACCCATGGTGCCCAAGCTTTCTTTTTACCTAAAATACATGTTTCTAAGTTGATTTTACATATGGGTTTTCTGTTATGAATATGACTATGAACTATGTCGGATTTTCATGAAATTGTGACTGTTTCAGCATGTTTTGAGCTATGAATCTTAGCCTTACCTTGATATTTGATGAAGGGTTTTGATGAATATTGTATGGTGGTATTACCAAGTATTGGTGGCATGATTTACTTCAAGATTTCTTGCATGATTTCACTCTTTAATTGCATGATTTTACACTAGAATTACACACCCACCAAGTGTTTGATAAAATGTTCGGTTAGTGTATTTTGAGGAATTGAAGGTCTAATACATGTCTTATGAGTTGAATGACTTTATGATGATGAAACGAATGTATGTATATGATATTCTCCTATATCGTCTTGGGAATTGACCATGGCCATTTGGGGGGTTGTAAGCTCGGGTAACCATGTCGAGGGATTTGTACCTTAATAACCATCTCGAGGGGTTTGTACCTTGATAACCGGGTTGAAGGGTTGGTACCTCAATCACCATGGGTGGTAGGGTGCGACGATCCACTAACCAATCAAGGGGTTTGTACCTTGATAACTGGATTGAGGTGTTGTACCTCAATCACCATGGGTGGTAGGTTGCGACTATCCACCAACCAATTGTGGGGTTGGTATCTCAATAGACTATGAATTCTATAATGATGGTCTTTCCTTGCACATGTATTATATTCTATGTAAGCATGATTTACTTCAAGCATGTTCCATGTATGCCATATTGTTATATGCTCATCTATTGGCTAATAATGCATTTTGACTAAGTTGCCTATCTATTATTGCATTGCATCCTACATAATTAGTACATTCAAACGTACTAACGCATACTCTATGCCTACATGATGTCACCATGTAGGAACCGGAGCCCCACTTGATCATCCTCCTCCTCCACGTGGCTAGTACGATTTTTCTACAAAGCAAGTGGTGAGTCCTCATCTATTGGGACATTGACTTTGATCTTTTGCAATGTATAAAGACTCTCTTTCCTCTTTTATTGTGTACTTGACTATAAGGGTAAGTCTGGTTGCTTGTCTTGGCCCCCACTAAGTTCTACGGTTAGAGGTGTTGGACATCTTATGTATGATGCTATGAGCTTTGACTCTCTCTTGACTCTTGATGTTTATGATATGAAAGATGTCCCTTAGCCAGGTTGTCCCTATTTACTATCTATTGTTGTTATGTTATTACTTTTGCGACCAAAGATCTGTAATGATGTGCTAAGAGGCTTGCTTGGGGTCCCTTCGGGTTCCCCATACACAATATCACGTCTAGGCCCTATGCTTTGGTCCTGACACTATGCATTATAAACATGATTTGAGATTGGATTCTTCAAGTATTGATTAAGCATGCATGAATACTTATTGAAGCTATTTCCATGAGTTGATTTATGCTTATTGAGGCTATACATGCCATGAATCATGAGACTATGAATGATGGTTAATTTCTAAGATGGATTTCAAGACACCCAAATGAGGGTTTTACTACGATGTTGGTGGGTTGATTTAAATGACTTCAAAGTAAATTGATTTTATTCCTTGTCATACATTACTAAATTGCATGATTTTGAGCATGTGTATGCATACCCACCATGTTGACTAAGTTTGCATAACTATGATTCTTATGTTGATAAAAGACTATTATATGAATTGCAAGACAAGTACTTCTATGATGATTTAAGAGCTCCCAAGCATGTATTAAACTCATAAAAAGATTCCACGATCTACAAGTGAATTGTGGAACTTTTATTCTATGTTTGTTTCTCATGTGATTGTGAAGCCTACTAGAAGGATTCATGAATCATGTTGTATGTCTCACCCTCTAGTACAAGGCAAATGTCTACGTGAAGGGGTCATGAGCCATGTTGTATGCCTCACTTCATGTACGACTTATTTATATGCATTGCATGATGTCCATATAAAGGGGTCATGAATCATGTTGTATGCCTCACCCTCATATACGATTTAGTACCATGTACTATCCATTACCTACTAGAAGGGGTCATGACATATTCCTCACCCTCTAGTACAAGGTATTTGGATGAGCTATTCATGTCACTTTATTGTGTGGAAAAAGTTGTGCAAGTATGATTATTCTCAAGTATTTTTATACCTAAGCATTGATTATATATGTCATATCGATTATGATCATACATCTTGATTATTATGCCTATGATTCTTGTTGCATTTCACCCTGCATACTTCGTACATTCCTAGTACTAACACATACTCCATGCCTAGATGATATCACCATGTAGGGACTAGAGTTCCTATTGATCCTCCTCCTCCACGTGCCAAGCAGGATCGTTGACGTTAGCTTTTGGTGAGTTCTCATATCCTGGGACAATATCTATCTTTCTTTATGTTTATGTTAAGACTTTATCCTATATTTTGGATACTTATCTATGAGATGAGCCCGAGAGATGTCTTGGGCCCCGCCCTATCTACTAGTAGAGGTGTCGTTGGATATTATGTTGGTTTTTATTAATGAGCTTGACTCCTATTAAGCTTATACTATTATGAAAGACTCCCTTCGCCCCGTTCCCCTTATGTTCTATTTCTACGTGTTGGATATCATATTTTACTTCCGCAATCAAACATGTATACGTGATATGCTAAGAGGATTATTTGGGGTTCCGTCGGATTTCTCATTCGCCGTGTCACGTCTAGGCCTTAGGCTTGGGACGTGACATAAAAAGTGAGGATTTTCATAGTTACAAAACCATGAAATGAAATCATATCATGCCATGTAATTAAAGAAACAGTCAAAACAAAAATGGTTATGTTACTGAATATACTATACCGTACCACATAATACCACCATCCAAACAAGTTATAATAATCAGTCTCTTCCAATTTATGTGAGAAACAATATATTTTAATATTTAAATTTAATCTAACGATAATTTAATTTCAAAATGTATATTTTATTCTTAATTAGATAGTAATTATAGTTACATATTTATCTATGACTTATTTTAAATCACAAGTTCCAAATTTTTTAATTTTTTCCTTAAACTTTATGTCAAGAAAAATAACATCATGTAAATTAAAACAGAGAGATTACTAAAATAGAAATCATACAATTCGATATGAATCAATTAAGCTCGCATATTGAAGTATGTCGACAGGTGATCAACCACTCTAAGTTGTGGTTGCATAGTTGCTTGGCTCAATACTTATAAGTCCACTGATATTGAGTGAAGAGAACCAAATATAGTAGCAAATTGTGAAAAAATAATTTTTTTTGCGCTCTTTGAGAACATTGTAAATGAATATTTCACGTACAACAAAAGCTACACAATAAGTAATATTACTCCTCATTTCTAGAAAAAAATTATTTTGTGCCACACACATGTGAGACTAATTATTTGTGGGACTTCTGTCTTACACTTTAAGCATTTCTTTTCCCTATTTGAACCTTTTCGTTCCATGAATTATTACTTCAAAAGCAAATATTATTTACCCATAAAATGGTAAAAATTGATTTTGTATTGCTTTAATGTTAATTCGGCTACTGAACTGTTCATTTGATCTTTATGCAAGTTTTTCTATTTTAGATGTTTTTGAAATTTAATGATTGGGTTCCCACGAAACAGCCTCTCTACTTCTATGAGGTAGTGGTAAGGTTTGCGTACATTCTACCCTCACCAAACCCCACTTGTGGGATTCCACTGGGTATGTTGTTGTTGAAATTTTATGATTGACTTCGATTAAAACTGTCACGATCTGAACCTAGGGCCTAGTCGTGACACGGCGAATGTGACATCAAGCCTGTTGTTTATATCATAAATATACATAAGGTAAAGTAAGCAATTCATAAGAGAGTAAGTAAGCTGAATATATCAATATCAAGGTCATAGTTCCCCTTAGGGGAAATACTTCATCTTTAGTCCAAAACATGCCTCTACATCATAGATCTTGACTGGGTTTAGAATGTGCTACTAGCTCACTCTCAAGATAGAATAAAAAATGAAATCATGAAGTCTTGACATGAAAGCAGAACATGAATAGGCTTGTCCCCGAATTGTGGAAATACACCAAAAATCTTCAAGAACAATCCAACTCTAGCCATGAAATGGAGGAATAGTCTCGTCATTACCCGTCCCTATATAGTTAGATCATATAGGCAAAGAATTATACATTAGTACATGAAATATACTAACTATGTAGGTATCCCATGCATCAGGGAATATCATAACATGATATTAGTATACATAGTCATAACAATAGAATAAGGACAAGATATGAATGATCAATGCATATTAAAAACCATGAGTACATGTACATAAAGATCCCACCCTAGCCCATAAGCTCCATCGTAGCACGGCAAGAATCACATGTACATAAAGATCCCACCCTTTACGCTTCACCCTAGCATGGTATCACATGAACACAATGCTATATGGACTATTAGCTTGCCTTATAGGTACATAATCATAAACCTACAATGGCATGTAATTATGAGACTTGATTATTTATATAAGAACCCTTGGAGATAGTCCCCCTTACGTAAGCTCATTCAGTGCTTAGTTAAATCCCACAGAATACATAATCATCCATATATATAACTTTAACCATAATTCATACTTTATCAAAATCATACTTTTATACCTTGTAAAATAGGCATCATAACCTCATGAAAACATCTTACATAATAGGATAGTCTATCTACATAACCTTTCATATAATGTGGGTATACTCCCCATCTTATCATCATTACATCAACATAAGGGTATTAAGTCACCCTCAACTTCACATCATCATCATCATCATCATCATCAAATCATAATTTCACACTTGGAATCATATTCATGAAAATCATAACTCTGTCTTAGAAAATTAAGGCCATGTATGGGTTCAGCAATTGAGTTAAAATCATGTAATTAGTTGAAAATCATGTAGGAATCATCCAATTGAAATCAATTTGGACCATTAGTAAAAGAACCCACATCAATTCAACAAGCCTTAATCATTTTATACTTGAAATCACTTGTATTCCCTTATAAATCATAGAAATTATGTAATTCTTCCTTATTTATGCATATTTAAGTATAGTAATGATAATCCAATCATTTGAAATATCATCATAAAGTCCCATAGAAATCCATGCTTAAACTTTGAGAAAAAGGGAGACTTGAGTTGGGCTTCATGGATGAATCTAGTCCATGCATGAAGTCCTACATATATGAAGTGAAGAATCTTATGTAACACCCCTCAATGTAGCTCGGAAAGAACCTGTGATGCATTTTCTTAAATATCTTAATATTCATGCATAGTTTCACAAATTCGATTTTATATTCTTGTTCAAGAGGCAAACTTGTATGGAAAAATAATTACTTACAAGGTATAGGCTATGAGTGTCAAAAAAAATAATTCTTTTGATGAAATTGCACAAGCCAGTAGGGTCTGTGACAAGTTCGCGTCGCGGAGTTGCTGTGCCATAGGTAAAAAATTCATGAACGTTCTTTGTTTCAGCTGAGGGCTTTTGGGTAATAACCCAATGCCTATATAGACGAGAATTTCACATTTCCAGCCATTTTATGTCCTAGGACTTAGAGAAATACTCACAAAAATGCTTTCTAATCTTCTTAAATCTTCCATTCAATCTCAAGCTTTTCAAGAACTCTTGTTGGAATTCACGAAATCAAGTGAAGTCTAAGTCTTCTTGAAGTTCCTTTCAAGAAAATCTCAAGTTTAAGGTATGTGGGTCTTCCATCCATGGGTCCTTCCATCCACGGAGCCCCAAAACTATTTTTATCAAACTTCTTGATTCTAATGACTAATTCTTTATGAGTTTCTTCTATTATCACTCCATTGCATGAAATATGTTGGGGTTTTGTTGGTTATTGATCTATTGATGCATGGACTCCTACTAATGATTGAGATTATGATATACTTATTACATTAAAGCTTTGTATGTTATGGCATCTTGAAAGACTTGAAAATATTATGAATTTTTGAATGGTTTTCATGATACCCAAATTGAGATTTTGCAAGTATGATGGTGGGTTGTTTGAATGACTTCTTAAATGACTTTAATATTATCTCTCTCATGTTCTTTACTCTTGAATTCTATAATTTTAAGCTCAAATACATATACCCACCATGTTTTGATTAAGTATGTGGGAAACCTCTTATATGATGAAGGCCTTATGCCAAGACATGTGATGTATGAATATTGTTATATTGAAGGGCAACTAAGCATGCTATGAGCTCATGAGAATGTTATGAATGATATGAAACCCATTCTTTGATATTATGATGTGATGGTTTGATGAACTAGTTTATGATATTCAAAGCTATAAATGTTGTGATACCATGAGATACTATGAAATTGAGGATTGTATGAGATGAATTTTATATTTTCATGTCCATGTTTTGAAAGATGATATGTACGATTATGATAGACTCTTTAAGAATAATTTAAATTGATGATCTTTACTATATGTCTTGAAGTATGATTTCTAAAAATGAGGAATGAAGGCTTATGAGACATTCTATGTTTATTATTGGCTTATGAAAAGTTTCCTATGAATGAATACTGATGGTAAAAGATCTCCCATCTATTTAATAAATGAATGTTTTATGGTGGAGGATATGCCATCTAAGGAATGGTTAAGGAGCTATGTTATGAATTTGACTTTATGATATCAATGGGTTGGGATTAGATAAATTGCCCTCCCACATGACTTGAAATGATTTTAATGATATGATTCTATGACTTATGATCTTTTACTCTTGTGGGAGCACTACTTAGCACTGAGTGGACTAGAGGCAAATGTCCAAGTCCCAAAACTACATGCCAATGTAGGTAAAGATATTAGAGGCGATTACCCAAATCCCTAAGAGATGAGTAGACTAAAGATAAGGGCTTAAGGCGAGTACCCGAGTCCGAGGGATTGAGGCGAGTACCCGATTCCAAGAATTAGAGGTGAGTACTCAGTCAACACATGGCTTAGTGGATCCACTTAGGCATTAGGAGGTTTACCTTGGCAATGTAACATACCTCTTTCTTTCAGTGTAGGAGAAACATTGGGACTCCATGGATTAGCTTACATGGTTTTTGTCGGTTATGGTCTCTCTCACTATATTTTATGAACTCCCTAAAGGCTTGTGTCACTCTTGATCTATTATTTTCTTATATATGCTCATGATCCTCTCATGTCCCCAAGATATCTTCTTATGATTATTTATATTGGTTCCTTGTTATTATGTCCAAATATGCTTACTACTACATGTGGTGTTTCGAATTCATGTAACTCATCATTTTACAAACTCAAATGATTTCCTTACATATATTTATGGTCCCTTGATAATAATTATGGTGTTACTCATATAGGCATACGACTCTCTCTTTTCAAGTATGTGTGGTGTTTGATATGCCTAAATTAACATTCCAAAAGGAATAGTAAAACGATTGTTAATTAAATATAGAACTCAACCAGAGTTGAAGTTGATCCCACAGGAAATGCGTGAGAATAAATCTATTAGCACCCTTATCAGATGTAATATCTATTCCCAAAATAAAAATGTATAAAGTAATGGGGGATTTTGGTTTCTGCAAACTAAATTACTAAAGTAAAGTAACAAACTAGTACAAAGACTACTGGATTTCAACCAATTAATGCGAAGCTAGGATTGTGTTCCCTATGACATCTAATGCGATAGCCTAATCTATGCGGTAAACTCATTCATGATCACAAATACAAGATCTAATAAGTTATGTAACACTTAATTAACCTTTCGGTCCTTCTTAGATGTATTTCATTCATCACCTTTCAGTCTCAGAACGTACATTTACTAACCCTTCTTATCGACCCCAAAATATTCCAACCTTTCGATCTTAAGTACTTAGACTAAGTTAAAAACCTTGAATGTCTGTCGTAGAACTCTTTTACTAATCACTACATCCCTTTCGGGCATGTAATGAATACATGCTTACCCTAATGCATTGACTCATTAAAGATGAAGTTAAAGTGAAGAATACTACGATATATACGCTAATCAATCCCGAGATTTACCATATATTCATCTATCTTATTGATTTGTCATGGTTCCCACAACCCTAGTTGTGGGTTTAGCTTAGCATATTCTAGAAAGTTAGCCCACAACAATATGAAGAATTCATAATAAAGAACTTATGATTTAATAATTAGTGAATCCACACATTACAATCTCGAATAAGATAATTGAAATCCAAGAGTTCAATGAAAGTGAAAGCAAAATAGTGTTCTTCTTGTGTTCTTTGTCTCCAGTCATCAAAGACTAAGTAAAAATGGAATACAAACAATATATATACAATGAAAACCTAATCCAACTTAAAATAGGAAAAGTTATGTCGGCATGGGTACAGGATACTTCACGGTCTGTGTGACAGTAGATGGACCGTTTACTGGTCCGTGTGGCAACTCTTGTTTAGACTCTCATCCTCTCTTCATGCTCTCTAGCATGGCCTATGTGGCAGTCAATAGTCCGTGAGACGGACTGTCTCCCTTTACTTTGCATTTTCACCGTTTCTATCAACATCATGACCCTTGCACTGACCGTGGTTGGTCACACGACCTGTGACAGGCCCTCATCTCTTGCCACTTGCATGATTTTCATTTTTTCAATGGGGGCAATCATATTCACATCACTTTGACGGCACTTGATACGAGCCGTGTCAATCCCCACAGTCTGTGTAGTGTACCATGGGGCATGCCTTAGATAATTTTCCTCCAGCTCCTTGCCATGCCATCTCAAGCCAAGCTCATCGAGTCAAGTGTAAGGCCACGATGTGCCTCATGACTCGTGGACTGTCGCACGAGCCGTGAAGGTCCTCATGATCCTTCACTTGGTTTTATTTCCTCCTCAGTTGCCTGGGCCACTTCCACATGCCCTCCTACGGTAAGTGTGATATCACACGAGCCGTGAAGGGCTCTATATACCCACACTTTGTCTTCATTATGTTCATTTCACTATCATTCATCCATTTCTCTATGCCTTAATCACTTTTCTTGAAAATGACAATAACGCACATCAAAATAACAACTTTGCTTGAAAAAGCGAAAAAATCCTCTGTTTAAAGCGTTACAAAAGTCATATTTCTATGACTCATCAACACCCTCAACTTAGAATGATTGCTTGTCCGTAAGCAGTAACGACTCAACCAAAAAAAGCATAAACATAAGTGCTCACGCAAAAATATGGATAACCCCATAATTTTTAACACATATGCCCTGCTAACAAGCTTAGAAATGTGCTCACACTCCAAACAAAGATTAAGGTAAACATAATACATGCATGGTCGGTCCACATAAGTTCGGGAATAAATATAACCCAGTTGAATTAGCAACCAATTAGTGCAAAAATAGTGCCCTCACTACAAAGAAGTCTCTCTCACAACATAAGAATGTAAAACAGAGATTGGAATGTAGACACTCACTCTCATAAATGACTTACAGTGGACACACATGTATCGATTATATGCTTGCCCTTATTTTTGCCACCTTAACTCACAAATGACCTTTTTTAGGATCACATTAGGACTTTTGCGGCTAGTACCGTAGGCTCAGGCTCGGGTAAGGCATATTTAGGATTAAAGTGACTAATAGGTCTCTCCAAGTCACTTAATTTGGCTCAGCCATTTGCATTATGGTCTCGAACTCCTATTTCCCCCATTTTCCAACTTTCTTTAGCACGAGTAGTGACTTCCGTGCTCAGTCACTCATTTTCATTCTTTTCTTTTTCGCTCATTAGTTTTCCTCACAGTCACAATCCACTTTCTTTTCTCCTCTTATCACTTAATTCTTTTCTATACTCATTTTTCTATTTACCCACAGTAGCCACCCTCAACTTAAGCCTTTAGCTTGGGTCAAGGCTTACAATATCTTTCTAAAGAACCAGGGCCAGTATAAGTCGCCCAACTTAGGCTTTTTACATAGGTGGAGGTTCACAATGTCCTACGAGAGACCAGGGCCAAAATAAAGATTAGCAGATAGATTGGGGAAGTGAATTTGGGTGATTACAAAGAAAAAGTCTATTCAGGCCCAACTTTTGGTTCAAGAGGGACCATTTCATTTGGTTGGTCAACTTTAGGCTAAGGGACTAGTCAACAAAAACGGCCTAAGATCACATCCTAATCCAGTCATCAATTATTTTGGTGGGACTAACCAGGCAAGTTCTATCTCACAAGTGCGTCGACTCTTACCCTTGCTGCGTCTATAGCCAGCCGCTCCCTCTCTTCTTGTTCAGTGGCTACTCGGTCCGAGGCTATCATGGCCTTGCGCATGTGTGTCTCCTCTTCTTTTTGCGGGTCAGGTGGAGGACTGCATTGGTGGCTACGGTTCTTACCCTTGTTCTTCATCATGGCGTCCTTTATTGGTGGCATCGGTGCAACAGATGGGGTGGGTAGAGCGCCCCATGTCTCATATAAAATAGGTGACACGAGAGAATTGAAAAGGCTCATCCAAGATTCTGGAGGTGGGGCTTGCGTGGTGCACTTGTACTATGAAATGAGCTGTGCAATCTGGGATTTCATGTCATTCACCATTTAGACAATATTATTCATTTCTTCCCCAAACATTCTCCCGAACATGTCATGAAAATATCCCTCCAAAGTGTTGACATGATTTTGCAAAATGCTGATTTGGCCTAAAAGCTCAGCCTGAAGTTGTTCCACAGCATGCTGTACATGAAAATGGACCACATGTGACATCCTTTCAACAATCTGATCAACAGTAGCTTGTGTATGCTGCTGTTCCTCCATCACCATCGCAAAGAACTCATAAGGCATATATACATACCCTTGCTGCACCAGGGGTACTGCACCACTACCCTCGGGCTGCTCAGTAGCCTCGCCTGACTGTGGGGCGGTAGTGTAATCCTCAAATGACAAGGGTTGTTGCGAGGGTGCTTGCGGAAAATTTGTAGGGCCCCTCAATATGCGTGTTCTAACCCGCATCAGATGATTTAAGACATCTTTGATCAATGCAATGTTTACCACATCTTTTTATCCAGATAGTATGTGGTGGGCACACCGACCTTTCTGCAAAGGGCGCAAATCAAGCATGGGAAGAGCATGCCCGCTCTGTCAGATAAGGCCCTGTATCGCCTCTCAATTGCTATAATACAACCCACATTTATCCCAAACTCGTCCATTAAACACATTACTAGGGAGGCATGTGAAGGTTGGAGCGTGTTTTCATTACCTGCGGGTCGCAACCTTTCTGACATCACCGCCCACCAAAACTTTGCAACAAAATTTAGAGAAGCCTTGGCAATAGGAATCCTGAGGTTTATGATCAAAGGCACAACAACCCCTTGAATGGCGATCCGTTCTGCAATCCATGTCAAAAGTTCAGCCTGAGATGAGAATCAAACATCCGCCCCTCATCCATAATTTGCAGGTGTCTAGCCATGAATAGTCTATTTGGAGGAGTCCGATAATTTAGTCTAAATAGGAATCTGTTGGTGGTGGTCTCTAAAATATCCACCCTTATACTGTGCACCATCACATGTGCCCCCGGGGACCTACTAATGGTGACCTGCTTCTTCACGTTTTTAGACTGGTTGCCCTCGACGGAGTTCAATAGACTAGCAACATAAATAGAATAAAACTCTTCAACAATAGTTGGCCTATAGTAACCATGTGGTTGCGCCATCCAACCAAACTTATATGATTCAAATACATCTCTAATATCCGAGATACTATCAAGTTGGTCCATGAGGACCCGAACCTCCGGGATGATCGGCCGCCATTGGAAACCCCTGGAGCCCTTGGTCAGCCCGTGGGTGTAAATATCTTTGGCTTCTGGGACTGTCCAATGGCCCCGTAGAAATACAATAAGCCACGTGGGGATTTCTGGAGCTGACGTTTGGGAGAATGCAAAATATATAGCCTCATCATCACTATCCCAGAGTTTAATCTCATTAGACTGCTACTTAGTATCATGCCCGCCGGTCTCCGGAGTGTGCACTTGCTGTTCTTTCTCCGGGACATCTCCCTCCTGTTCTGGGGCATCCGCTTCCTCCTCGATTCCCCATTAATGAACCCCTCCTCAAACTAGGGGGCTCTATTTCGGCCCACTGCATGAGCCCTTGTAGTGCAAGGGGAGTCAGGGGAGATATTGCTCGTAAAATGGACCTCGGACCCACTTGAGGAGTCATCACTTGAGTCACTCCCAGCTTGATGGCTAGATGACATAGTTGGGGAGTTGTGGAGATATGACCTAGGCTCGTCACTATCATTGAGTTTGATAACCTTCGGCATGGACCCATAGCACCTGCAAGTATAAAAAATGAGTACAATTTGTTAAAATTTTTTGAATGAGCAGGTTGACGCACTAACGGGTACTCAGACTTCCCCTGTGCAATAAAAGTGACAATAACCCTTAAGAGTGGCATCACCCGATCTATCATAGGGACGTTGCTCTTAAGGACATATGTATGAATTAAATCCAGAATTGAAATAGAGTACATCAAATTAAAGGTCCAGACTCAAAGGGGACCTTATACGGGTCGTGTGACGTGACACGGTCCGTGATAGGGCCTGTGAGGTAGGACTTGACCATGTAATTAGATGAGACGGGACACGGTTCGTTACACGATTCGTGGAAAAGCACACGATCCATTTGTTAGTCTGTGAACAGCCCCCATTTTTTGTGTTTCAGCCAACTTGCACACACACAAAAGATCAATGTAATTTCAAACTACTTATTCATCGATCTACCAATATATTAGCATGATTAGCACGGTTTCACCAAGAGTTATTACAAAAATCATGAACTTCCACGATCAATACCTTAAGAACTAAACAATGGTGGTTTTCACTATGATATGCAATGTAACGACCACAAAAAGTGCCCAAAAACGTGCCTCACAATGCCCAGAATTTTAATTTCTATATATCTCAAAATCCGTTCGTTATTTCAAAAATCCTACTTCGGATTCTTGTTCAGGGGGTTCAAATTAGAGGGAAAAGGGCCTAACCTCGATTTTAAAGTGATTAAATCGATTTATGAAAATGCACATGGTGCAATTTCTAGTGGGGTTTTCGTGTCGCCTCCGCAACGTGCCCTTGTGTTATTTTAGACACTGTTTTTTAGCTTTGGTCCAAGACTTCAAGTCTTGGTCCTAAAAGTTTCCATATGTGTTTTTACCTATACTTAGCCAAATATCACCCATATATCATCCTAAACATTTTCCAATACTCCCCAAAACATATAGTCATATTTTCACTCCCTAAACTCAAGTCCCAAACCCTCATCCTAAGCTAATGTTCTCCTTTAAAGGTTCTTCTTCAAGCTTCAAGTCTCCATCTCCAATCTTCACCAAGTTCATCTCCAAGCTAAGGTATGTGGGTTTCCTTCATGGGTTCCTTTCACCCATGAAACCCACGCCTTCATTTACTCAAATTGCATGATTTAAAGTTGATTTACAAATGAGTCTTGCTTATAATGAAATTCACTGCACACTATGTTAAATCTATGTAAAGTTGTGACTGTTTTGCTATGTTTTGAGATAATGAAGGATTTTGATGTATACGTCTCGAGGGTGTTGTATGGTGTTGAGATAATGAAGGATTTTAATGTATATTTCAAGCCTCCATCTCTAATGGATTTTCTTGCATGACTTCATCTCTAAATTGCATGGTTTTATACTACCATTTCACACTCTCTAAGTGTTTGATAAAATGTTCGGTTATGGTTTATTGAGGAATTGAAGGTCCAAAATGTCACGCCCCAATGTCCCATTAGGGCGGACTGGCACCTGTTGCCGATAAGGCTCGGGAGAACCAAGCTGTAACTATGCGCCTACTATACATATTATAAGGGGTTTCTACCTTTAATTTGCCCTAAAGCAGATAAATAGTGATAACAAGCCAAAAGGAAATGCATATGACTAGGCCGTTGGGGCCACGGTGTCTAAAATACGAAACATGACTTCACTTTGCTCTACATGGTCTACAAAGCCTCTAAATAAAGAGAAACATCTGACAGGCATCGGGACAGGCCCCGCCTCAACTGATTGTACAATATAAACATAAGCTCTAGACATATACAAAGCCCCAAAGCAACCTGGAGCTTGGTGACAGCAGCTGAATAT
>JAPFFP010074415.1:0-47180 GCA_026153255.1 Solanum medicagineum | reverse complement strand
CAAACCCCGCCTACTATCACGATCCCGACCAAGGTAGTGATGAATAGGAAAAGGGAAATAGATGACAGGATTCGATTAATTTGTTCTCATTTAATCAACCAAACCTGACCAAGGGGAGGTTGATTGGGACAATAGGTAACGGTTAGTTGGCACGCCATGGTAGCCGACCAAGCCCCATGGTGAAGTTTGACATTCACCTTCACAAAAGGGCTGGAAGAACCTAAGTTACTATCCTGCATGCGAATCTCCAATTGTAGTTATGTTATCTAGGGTAATCCAGTTAATGAACCATGGGGAATACATTTCCCAAGTTGTTACTAAAATTAATTGTTTTCCCGCGTCGTGGTATAGTGTTTATTTTACTTTGTTCTTTGAATCACAAACCCCCCCCCCTCATTTAGAGATTTTAGTAACTAATGTTTGAAATGATTAATAGTGAAGTATAGTCAAGCCCTATATTCTCTGTGGATTCGACCCTAACCTTCGGTTAGGTTAATTGCTGACAGCGACCACTTTCTTATTGGAGCGTGACCATCATCAGGCATGTTTGATCAATGCTCATAATAAAACATGCTTGTAAATCATTCATCTTGCACAATATATATATATCTGTGTGTGTGTGTGTCTATGTGTGTGTGGGGGGGGGGGGAGGGGGGGAAGCGACCTTAACCGACATAGACCAAGTAGCTATAACTTGGAATCCAAGGCACGATACCCCCTCGGTAAGGTGGACACGCATAACATCCCCCGGCTAGGTGTAGTCTACTTGCCATGACAAACCAAACATGACAACATGACTAGATGGATCCACTAGTATAGACAGGGTAATAATCACAATCCTATGGTGGCACATAGTTTAGAAACAAAAGACTTTATATAAGGACCCCTTGAGTTGAGCCCCCATCTTAAGCCTCAAAGTCAAATCCCATGGAATACTTGAAATAATCATAACTTGTAAGAAACATGGAAACATGACATGAGTAGCTCTTGAAATATGCTTGACCTCTAATTGTGAGCCTAACTTGAAACATGAGAGTAGATCATAATCATACATGAACCATTGCTTTAACATGAATGGCTCACAAGAGGTAAAAAAAACCATGAAATAGGGCTTAACTTGTAACTTGTAAAATCATAGATAATTTTTACGAATTCAATACATACTTGAAAGCACTTAATCATCATATAGTCACTTGACTTATAAATCATGAAATAGATCATCAATTACTTGGGAATTCTTGACTTGACATTCTATCAAACACTTAAAGGGCACATGATACTAGTTTAAAATCATGCAGTTCGAGAGTGAAATATGATAAGATGAAAATCTCAATATGAATGTCAAAACTTACCATAAACTTGTTACTATGAACATAAATACATGCAAAATGACATAAGAGCTTAAACTTAAGACTCAAAATCATATAGGGGACTTAAATTAGTACCTTCGTCTTGAGTAGAGTGGAAGCGATATGGGTATCACTTTCTCGTGTCTGCCTCAGCTTCCCATGTGGCAGTTTCAACTTAT
Organism: Solanum medicagineum; assembly: GCA_026153255.1. Taxonomy (NCBI): domain Eukaryota; kingdom Viridiplantae; phylum Streptophyta; class Magnoliopsida; order Solanales; family Solanaceae; genus Solanum; species Solanum medicagineum. The sequence goes on along the minus strand of JAPFFP010074415.1, from coordinate 45,652 downwards.
TGATTCCTCCGAAGGACCTTGATGGAAGCTACGTCTTTATTTCTCAACCTCTTCACTTGTCTATCCAAAATCTCTACCTGGACCTCCTCATAGGTCAAATTTCTTCTATAACACCCAAAACATCCAAGTGCACTATAGTACTTAGGTAACCCACACACTTTCTCAACATGCACATGGAAGACCGGATGAACCATATTCATCTTCATAGGCAATTCCAACTCATATGCAACCTTATTCACTCTCCTCAAAACTTTGTAAGGACCTATAAACCTTGGGTTTAATTTTCCTAACCTTGGGCTAAATTTTCCTTTCTTTCCAAACTAGACAACACCCTTCATGTGTGACATCCTCAATTAAGCCCAATCACCAACCATAAACTCAAGATCTCTTCTCCTCACATTGGAGTAGGACTTTTGTCTACTTTGGGATGTTTTCAATCTCTTTATTATCAACCTCACCTTTTCTATGGCCTCCATGACCAAATTCAGACCTAGCGAAGCCATTTCCCCCACATCAAACCACCCTATCGGAGATCTACAATGCCTACCATATAAAGCTTCAAAGGGAGCCATACCAATGCTTGAGTGGTAGCTATTATTGTAAGCAAACTCAATAAGTGGAAGTTGTTCATCTCAATTACTTTTAAACTACAAAACACAAGCTCTAAGCATATCCTCAAGAGTTTGGATAGTCCTCTTGGCTTGTCCATCCATTTGAGGATGCAAAGTCGTGCTAAACTTAACTTTGGTACCAACACCTCTTTAGAAGGACCTCCAAAAGTGAGAGTGAATTGAGCACCATGATCCAAAATGATAGACAAAAGCACTCCATGCAATCTAACCAACTCATGTATATACAAGTTGGCATAATTGTTGTCATCATAAATAGTTTTGACTGGTAGAAAGTGAGTCGACTTTGTCATTCTATCCACAACAACACTAATAGAGTCAAAATGTTTCCTTGTCTTAGGAAATCCAACCTCAAAATCCATGTTGATCTCTTCCCATTTCCTAGTAGGAATTTCTATATCTTGGGCGAGGACACCCGACCTTTGATGTTCGGCTTTCACTTGTTCGCAATTGTCACATCTAGATATGAACATGACACATCTTTATAGAACCAGGGTGAATGAAATAGGATGAATTATGGGCCTCTTCAAGATCAAATCTTTCAAATCAACCACATTTGTTACACACAGTGTACCTTGGTACCTAAGGGCACCATCTCCCCTTTGGGAGAAAACCTCCACTTTACCATCTCTCACCAAGGCCTTCAACTCTAGCAAGGCGGGGTCAAGATCTTTTTTTTAGCCTTTACCACCTCAATCAAGGAAGATTTAGAACCATCAACAACCAACACACCACCATTATTAACTTCATCCAACCTAACCCCCAATCTAGCCAACCGGTGAACCTCTCTAGCCACCTCCTTGTACCATCCTCAACATGAGCTAGACTACCCATGGACACTCTACTTAGAGCATCGTTCATATTATTAGCTTTGCAGGGATGATAATCCACACTCATATCATAGTCTTTAAGGAGCTCTAACCACCTTTTTTGTCTCAAGTTAAGATCTTTTTGGGTGAACACATATTGGATACTCTTGTGGTTGGTAAGCACATCAACGTGAACCCATACAAGTAGTGACACCAAATTTTCAAAGCAAATACCATGACCGCCAATTCAAGATCTTGGGTAGGATAATTCTTCTCATGCACCGTAAGTTGCCTAGAGCCATATGCTATCATCTTACCATTTTGCATCAAAACACACCCCAAATCAATTCTTTAGGCATCAGAAAAAACCACCAACCCTTCCAACCCTTCTGGTAGAGCCAAGATAGGAGCAGAGACAAGCTTATCTTTTAAAGCTTAAAAACTCTTCTCATAGTCATTGGTCTACATGAATTTTCCCTTCTTTTGGGTAACTTTATCATAGGAGGAGAAATAGAAGAAACGCCATCCACAAACCATTGGTAATAACCCACTAAACCCAAGAAGCTTCTAATATCCGATAGAGTCAAGGGTCTAGGCCAATTTCTAATTACCTCTGTCTTCTTAAGATCCATCTTAATGCCATCACACGATACTACATACCCTATAAAAGCAACCTCTTTCAACCAGAATTCACATATTTCATATTTTACATACAACTTCTCCTCCCTCATGATTTGCAACAGCGCCCTCAAGTGATTCACATGCTCCTCCTCACTATGGGAATAAATCGTGATTCATCAATAAAGACAATGATGAACATGTTAAAGTATGATTTAACCCTATTTATGAGATGCATAAATATAGTCGGTGCATTGGTTAACCTAAAGGACATAACCAAAAACTCAAAGTGTCCATACCTAGTCCGAAAAGCCTTCTTGGGAATATCACACTCCCTTAATTTCACTTGGTGATATCCGGACCGTAGATCAATCTTAGAAAAGTGACTAGCCCCTTGAAGTTGATCAAAAAAGTCAACAATCCTTGGTATAGGGTACTTGTTCTTTATGGTAACCCTATTAAGTTGTCGATAACCAATGCAAATTCTAAAAGAACCATCCGTTTTCTTTACAAACAACAACAGTACACCCCAAAGTGACTTACTAGGCCTTACGAAACCCTTCTCTAACAAGTCCCTCAATTAATCCTTTAACTTCTTCAATTCCGCCTTCATTGTCCAAGAATTCTTTTAGAAACAAACATAGGTTTTTTAGCTCATCGGGAAAGACATCAAGAAACTCATTGACTATCAGAACCGACTCAATAGGAAGGACTTTGGACTCAACATCCCTAACCCAAACAAGATGATAAAGGCAACCCTTAGAAATCAACTTTTGGGCTTTAAGACAAAAAATGAATCTAACCTTGACCACCACATTATCACTTTCCCACTCAAGGATGGGCTCATCAGGGAATTGAAATTCAATCATACGGGTTCTAGAATCAATAGAAGCAAAATATGCATGCAACCAATCTATCCCAAGAGTGATATCAAAATCTACCATATCTAATTCAACTAAATCACAAGGAAAGAATTTATGCAATATGAATAGGGGACAATTTCTATAAACTCTTTTAGCAACAACTGACTCACCTATGGGGGTTTACACTTCATAAGGTTCATATAACAATTCGGGACTAACATGAAACTTTTGGCAATAAAAGGAGTAATAAATGAAAGAGTGGCACCTAGGTCTTTCAATGCATACACATCAAAATCGAAAAACTTTAATATATTGGTGAAGACATAGGGCACCTCATCCACCTTTTGTCTTCCTTGAAGTGCATAGAATCTATTTTTCCTTGGACTCTTAGCCCTTTGACCCGCATTTGTATCTTGGACTTGTAGGCGACAATCTCTACCTTTGTTTTGAGCATGAGGACAATCAATAACTTTGTGACCTATTTCTCTACAACCAAAGCAAGCATTAGAATTCATCAAACATGGATCACTATGATTCTTTTCACACCTTGGGTATCTAGGATTTGTCATTCCTCCATTACCACCATGAAATCTTGGGTTGGTTACCCTATCATTCGAAAACCTTTAGTTAGGAGAATTGGATGACCCTTGTCCATGGAACTTGTGGCCTTGAGGAAATCAGCCACCCTTAACACCTTGGAAACCACCTTTAAAATGAGCCCTCTTGGACTCACCACTTCTTCTTTTTCTAAGCTTTTCTCCCTCTAGTTGCTCGAGATAGGTCATGAGCCGAGACAAATATATATCTCCTACTAGCATGGAGGTAAGACACTCCTCATTAACCAAGTCGGACACTCCCAACACAAATTTGTTCATCCTTGATCTACGTTCGACAACCAATTATGGAGCATACTTAGATAACTTGTTGAACTTGAGGGCATACCCCCTCACACTTATGGAACGTTGCTTAAGGTTCATAAACTCCATCATGTAACCTCCCTTAGCTCGATAGGAAAGAACCAGTTGAGGAATAAGGCTTTGAACTCTTTCTGAAGGATAGCATTATCATTCCCCTTCTCTAACTTCTATTGTGTAAACCAAATTTGAGCCACCCCTTTGAGTTGGTAGGCCACCAACTGCGCCTTTTCCTCTGAATTGACCCCCATGATGGATAGCACCTTGTACAACTTGTCTATGAACTGTTGGGGATATTCTTGTGAAATTACTCACCTTAGAAGCTAGAGTGGTAGCATAAGGGGCTTGGGCCCCTTGGTTAATTTGGTTGGTCATAGCATGAGCCAACATTGTAATAGCATCTCGAAACTCATCTTGGACTACCCCTCCAGCTTGAGGAGCGGGAGGGTCCGGTTGCTCCTCAAGTATAAGGGCTCTCCTTAGTCTCCCTGTTGGAATTGGCATGATCTAGAAGAGCAAAGAGCATTTGTTAGGGCAAAACCCTTACACTTACATCTAAAGCACGATATAGATCATGAAGAAGTGAAACATTTCCTAAACGCCTCATAGCCTCCCATACATAGTGGTGGCACGCTTCACAACCATGAATAAGACTCTAATCGACGCAGTGTGTTGGATTCCGAGGACCATTAACAACTTAGTGCTCTGATAAAAGGTTTTTCACGACCCAAGCCTAGGGCCAAGATGTGACACGATGAATAGGAACCTGAGGGGACCCATACAAGCCTCTTAGCATACCAATCACACATCCTTGGTAGCAGAAGCAAAGTAAACAAGATAGAGATATATAAAAAGGGGAGCAGGACTAAGAGAAATGGTGATATTCATAAAAGCATAAAAAGTCAAGCTCATAGCATAAGTACATCATAATATCCAACAACACATTTACCATGTAGTGGAGCAGGGGCCAAGACATTTTTCGGGCTCATCCTCATAATAACAAGTGTTCAACATAGATAAGTCTCAAAATAGCAAGAGTAATGTAGATAGTATCCTTGGACTTGAGGACTCACCAAAGCTTATATCCGAGTATCAACTAGCCTTGTGGAGGATGATCAAAAAGTGCTCCGATCCCTACATGGTAATATCATGTAGGCATAGAGTATGCGTTAGTACATTTGAATGTACTAAGTATACGGGATATAATGCAACAAAACATAAGCCAATATAGTCAAAATGCATAATCATAAGTATTATATATAAAATCTCAATATGGCACGCATGATAAATGCTCATAATAAAACATGCTTGTAAATTATTCATCTTGAAAAACATATATATCTAGAATACATATGTTTGGGAAGTGACCTCAATAGACGTAGATTAAGTAGCTACAACTTGGAATCCAAGGCATGACTCCCCCACGGTAAGGTGGACGGGCATGACACTCCCCGGCTAGATATGGTCTACTTGCCAAGGCAAACAAAAGATGATTACATGACTAGATGGATCCACTAGTATAGAAAGGACAATAATCATAATCCTATGGTTGAACATAGTTTCGAGACAAAAGGCTTTATATAAGGATCCCTTGAGTCGAGCCCCCATCTTAAGCCTCAATCCGTGCTAATCAAATCCCACGGAATACTTGAAATAATCATAACTTGTAAGAAACATGGATACATGACATGAGTAGCTCTTGAAACATGCTTGACCTCTAATTGTGAGCCTAACTTGAAACATGAGAGTAGATCATAATCATACGTGAACTCTTGCTAAAACATGAATGGCTCACAAGAGGTAAAAACATTGAAATAGGGCTTAACTTGTAACTTGTAAAATAATAGATAATTTTCATGAATTTAATACATACTTGAAAGCCCTTAATCATCATATAGTCACTTGACTTGTAAATCATGAAATAGATCATCAATAACTTGAGAATTCTTGACTTGACATTTTATTAAACACTTGGTGGGTTCATGATACTAGTTCAAAATCATGCAATTCGAGAGTGAAATAAGATGAAAAAACTTAATGCAAATCAATCCACCAACATGTAGTAAAACCCACATGTAGGGTACCTTGAAATCCATTACAAAAGCTCATGATAAAGCATTGCTTCATAGCTCAAAATAAGCATAATTCCAACAGATATAATCAAATCATTGTATAAGCTTGAATTAGATAATCATGCATAATCAATCAATATTTCATAAAACCCCAACTTGATTCATGCTCATAATTCATAATAAGAGATATCCATAGGTAATACAACTTGAAAACAATCAATTTTCATGAAAAGGAAGATTAGGCTCCATGGGTGAAAGGACCTAATAGATGAAACCCACATACCTCAAACTTGGGTTTTTTGTGATGAGCTTGAAGGAAACTTACAGCTTGAAGTGAATCTTTGAGTTCCAAAGTTAAGCTTGAAATCCTTGAATTTGGCATAAGATATTTGGTAAAGTCTTGGAGAGGTTTTTGTTCGGGTTTTGAGTGATATAAAGTTGAAAAATGGCTAAATATGGGTGTTTCATGTTAAGTGGGCATAGGGCTCTAAGGAAAATTTTGTACTGGTCCGCAATGCATACCAAACTCAAAGGAGAATTTTATACTACTCTGTGCCCCTGGCGCGTTGCGGCCATTACGCAGATGCGCTCTAGAATTCGGAAATTGGCGAAAATTATTTTTTGCCACGGGTCCTCTAAATCCGGATTATAGCAATTTCTTACTCAATTTTCCCCCTGATCGAGCATATGAAGTCAGATTTTTGATATCATGGACTAATCTTTAGATATATGGAAAATATGATTATTGGCATTCCGAAGCACATTTTTGGGGCGTTTCAGCTTACTCTTCTCAAACATTAAGATATGGCTCTTCACGTCGTTAATTTAACTTGGCAATTCACCAAAGTTCCCATCACATAGCCTTCTCATAAGGGTTTTGGGGTTGTGAGTGCGGAAACATTAGGTGATCTCCTTGCCATTCAGTAGTGCATCAAATATGATTTGAGATATCAATTTTCACCGCATTCTTGACTTGAGCTGGAACCTTGGTTGCTGCAATGCTAGGCAGTTTTTTTGAGTGTTTCGTGGATCACCGATTTGTATAAATGATGCCTCTTTTCTTATCCTTTTTGCACACTCCTTCCCCTTCTAAGATTTTGCTACGTATTGTCCATTTGTGCACTTTTGATCCCATTTCCTGACATAACACATGTATATTCGTTAGAGATTGGAAATAGTAGCACACTAAGGAAAATGTTTCTTTAAAAGCTAGCCCCAAAATGAGTCCAAAATATGGACTCATCAACACTCCCATTAAGCCTTTGCTTGCCCTCAAGCAAATCAAACATCAATCCATCCAATTTCAGAACTTGAAAATGATGTTGCTCAACCCAGCTACTCAAAGGAAGAAGGGGTGGTCATCATCACCATATTACCCAACATTAAAGGTCGATGTCAAATCCCACAGGGGATAATGTGTCGGCAAATGATGGAGCAAGGACCTATGGCTACTAGATTTTAACTTGAGAGGGGAATACCAAGCAACAATTCTAACAAAAATGGGGGAAACTAAGCTAACAACTACTCCTACGAATCAATTGAGTAAGGTTTGATTAAGCGAGGGAGCAAAGTTAGGGGATATGAGAATCAATCAAAACTCAATCAATCTATCACACTTAGCATCAAAATAACTATATGGGTAGGCTAGGTTTCTTCTAATTACCTCATTCGCAAGAGCCAACTAGGGCCTCTTACACGAGCCACTCAAAGACATGTCTGCCTTGAGTACCTCAAAGCAAAACCACAGTACTTTAGCCGTTGAGTACCTTTTGAGGCTCTCAACTCATAAACCCATGAATATCATGCAATCCTCTGCCTCAGCTACACCCGCTAGAGCAAAAATTGAAGATCAAAGTTGGATTCAAGTATCTACCTCAATTCTAATTTATACAAGAAGATATGTAAGAACCCATAAACCAATTCAAGTAATTAAACCAATTTAGGAGAAACCCTCTTGATTTTGCAAGTATATTATCAACTAAGCATGAAAGCAAGAGAAATAATCAAGCCCCATATATAAATTAACATACAAGCTTCAAATGTAGCATATAAGAAAAAGGAAAGAAAGAGAGAGTAAAAACTAAATACAAGTGAAGCCTAAACTCTTCAATCCACTCAAGAATTTGTAGAAAACTTTCTTTTAATCCTCACCCTAACAATAATCTACACTAAATTGTGATTTTTTCTTCAAGATGTATGAATGTATGCCTCTATTTGAATTTGGTATCAATGTATGATAAATTAGGGCTAGCAGTGCATGTATATCATTTTTGGGACTGAAAATGGTGAAATTCCAAAGCTGCCTAGATACTGATCACTGCAACATTCGACGATCGCGCTCAGCATTCCATGATCGTGGAGGCTGTGTCTCCTTGTGCTTCACCTTCACGCGAGGGTTTAGCGTATTCACACTTATCTGTATGCCACAATCCCATGATCGCAAACTTAAAGGCCACGTTCGTAGAGTGTATCTGCTGCCAGGTACGATTTTCTGCAATTTAGCTTATTTTATCTTCAATTCAGCTCCAATCTTCAATTCTTCTTAGCATAGCCAAATCTAACCATATATACTTATAACATACACCATTAAAAGCATAATTAGTCTCAAGTTATGAGATTAACAACACAAAATCATTAGAAAAGAGTAAGAAATGAGTGCAAGTTATGCACTTGTCAATACCCCCAACTTAAGACTTTGCTTGTCCTCGAGCAAAACAAAACAAAACTCAAGAGGCCAACAATTTAAGCACACAATCCCAATTCACTTTTGAATCAATTAAATCATGATCATGAAAATGATTGGTACCAACAATTAGCACAAGTATATGGATGTCTATCATGTAACTCCCTTATATTTCAGAAGCATCTTTTGAATAAGCTTATTTCTAGGGATGACCATATGACAACACAAATTCTCAAGGAGTGAAGCTCCACTTGACTCAAACTTAGAAAAGCATCTATATCACTAATCCATGTCAATTTGCATGTCCTAACAAAGAGAAAAAAGTCCCCAAAACACACAAGTACATAAAATGAACAAGGGACAAAGACTCAAACACTCACACTCAACAAAAGAATATCTTATGCAGACAAATGTCACCCCATAGGCTTGCCTTTATTTTCCATCAACATTAGCTCAATTTCGTTTCACTGGAAATCTCAAATGGCTTTTTAGGCTTGTAATGTAGGCTAAGTGGTAGAGTTGAATACAATTTGGATAATAAATACTAACCCTCCTTAAGTCCCACATACAACATTCATTCTTTCTCAACTTTTCCACTTTTTTCTTTTACATCACACCAATGCACATTTAACCCTTTTTTTTCACTTAGGTACCCCACTTGCAACCCTTTTTCAAAATTTTGGAGGATTCTTTTAACTCAAGCACTTTTTATCATTTTTTCATTTTGAAAGCACTCTTTTTCATGTTTATTCCTCCATTCATTTTTCTTTTTCTTTTTCTTTTAACAAGCCTCCAAGTGGTAGACACCCTTTCTTTTTATCCTACATCACCCCCTACTTATGATTAAAGCCTCAATTGCCACAAACATACAAAACTCAAGGAGGGACAAGGGTTCAAAAGAGGGATATCTTTTGAAAAGAGGTTCAAGGCTTGTAATTAAGGTTGCCAATAGAAAAGATTAGGTTCAAAAATGAACACTAGGGATGAAATAAATGCATTTGGTGGCTATATAGGCTAAGTGGCCTCAATTCGAACAAAATAATGTGTAAGATCATTTTTCCAAAAAAGTCTATCGAGACCAACCTTTCAAGACCAATAAGGCAAGTTCTAGACAACACAAGTGCACACAAGGAATAATACAAAACTCACAACACACATGGCATGCAAATTAAACAAGAAGGGATCAAAATAACTCTCAAGTAAAGGTCAAGGGACTGATTTTGCAGTTTATATCCATCTAGCATGTAAAAGTCATCGAAAGAGTCAATCTTGTCTCAGAATCATCCCAAAACCATTTAAATTTCTAAAATTTGAGGGATATATATTTATCAGAATCCACAACACTTAACTAAATATATTAGTACCAAACAAGTCATAATCCCAATGTATAGCTTGAACAACTGTCAATGGCTACTCAGACTTGACCAAAGACCATATTCTACACACACACACACTAACATACCTAATCGATGATTTGCCCTTAAGAATGTTATCACTCAATCCATCATAGGGAACTGTCGATTGTACACACCATTAAAAAGAAACAGAAGCTACCAAATCTATTAAAGTAGCTAAAACCTAAACACAAAATCCACAAGCCCAACAAGGGCATACTATAATCACATAAATCAAGCCCTACAAAAGCATCATCAATACAAAACAAGAAAGTGTCACAAGTGCCAAAAACTCTATAATATACAAGATAAGAAACAATTGTCATAGTCATGGTCAAGTCACAAGAGCATCCCTAACTAAATATGGTGTTGTGTCCTCACAGCATAGTTACAAAATAAAAGATACAAGGGACTCCTTCAAATGATCACTCGGTACTTGAGCCCGAAGAGATAGTCAACTCATCATCAGGATTTGAAGAACTGGACCCACACAGCTACTTCAACATGCCCATCATCTTTTTCAGGAATCTACTCTTTTTCTTCTCATGCTCCGTGAACTTCTTCTGCCTCCTCTCTATTTTTCCTTATCTCTGGCTCATGTGCTCAATCTGGTCACTCATACATCTCTAAGCAGCTCCAACTGATCCAAGTGTAGGATAATCACCTGTTGTTGCTTCTAGTGGTCCTATAAGAAGACCTGCAACCAGGTACTTGATTTGCTCATCCATCCTATGGATCTGGGAGGACAAGTATCTCATAATGGGAGGACCAAACTGAAGTGGTCCTAAAAAAACTGGAGGACCTCTAGCTCCTAAATTAGACCCCCTACCTCTGACCCTAGCTCTGTGAACTACCCAAAAGATGGATCTAGAACGTAAATCCACTGCTTATTCTATCCTCTTGGTCCATCTGTCTTCTTCAATGGATAGATATCTTTGCTGGCTTTTTCTCCTCATCAATGGGTAGGACAGACACCCCTGCCTCAGACCATAATCTAGAAATTAGTGAAGGGTACACTAAGCTCTTTGCTGTCCCTTGGGCCACTTCTGTAATCTGATCTACTATAATATACCCCCTATTAATCCGAAGACTATCCAAGATAGTTGTATGATAAGCGAACGTCCAAAGTAATGTCTTACAACAACTAAGCTCTTGAGATCATCCCTCGTGTTGAGCAAGTCTAAGACTCAAGTTGGAAATCCACTCTTGACACAGAACACTATCATCTCCATTCACTTCCTCAACACCATTTTGCTGACCACGAAGTGCAACACTCCGAAGGAGATAGAAAAGGGCTTACAGTCCTCAACCAAGCGTTCATCACAATTACCCATACAACAAAAAAGAAGAACTCACCAGTCAAAGAAAAAAGAGTAGACTACAAGACCTGAATCAACTCAATACGCCTATTGGTCCCTTCTAATGGCGCCATTTTTGATATTACTCAACCCTGCTACTTAAAGGAAAAAGGGGCGATCATCATCAACATATTACCCAACTTTAGAGGAGAGGTTTGAATCCTACAGAGAGTAATAGGTCAGTAAATGAGGGGAGCAAGGACCTATGGCTACTAGATTTTGACTCAGGAGGTGAGTACCATGAAAGAATTATAACTAAAAAAAGGGGGGGTACTAAGCTAACAACTACTCCTAAGAAACAATTAGGTAAGGATTGATCAAGCAAGGGAGCAAGAAAAGGGGCTATGGGAATCAATAAAAAATCAATTGATCTATCACACTTAGTGTCAAATTAACTCTATATGTAGGCGAGATTGTTTGTAATCACCTCGGCTAGGGAAGTGATGTTTCGCAAGAGCCAATTATGACCTCTTATGTAGTCCACTCAAAGATATGCCTGGCCTGAGCATCTCAAAGAAAAAACGCCAAGACCTTTAGCCGTTAAGTCTCTTTTGAGGCTCTCAACTTATAATTCATGTCGATCATGCAATCGTCTGCCCCAATTACACCCGCTAGAATAATAATTGAAGATCTAAGTTAGATTCAAGTAGATACCTCAAATCTAATTTATATAAGAAGACATACATGAACCCATAAACCAATTCAACCAATTACGGAAATTTGGGAGAAACCTTCTTGATTTTGCATGTAAATTGCCAAATAAGCATGAAAGCAAGAGAAATAATAAAGACCCGTACATAAATTAACATCCAACCTTTAATTAAATCTACAAATATAGCATTCAAGAAGAAGAAAAGAAAGAGTGAGTGAAAGATAAATATAAGTGAAGCATACACTCTTCAATCCACTTCAGACTTTGTAGAAAACTTTCTCTAAATCCTCACTCTAACTAAAATCTACACTAAGGTGTGATTTTCTTCTTCAAGATGCATGCATGTATTCCTCTATATGAATCTGGTATCGATGTATGAGGAATTAGGGCAGCGAGTGCGTGCATATCATTTTTGGGACTAAAAATGGTGAAGTTCTAGAGCTGCCCCGATGCTGGCCACTGCAACATTCCGTGATTGTGAAGGTTTGGTCTCTTGGTGCTCCGCCTTTGCGCTTCTTTGTATGTCATAGTGATGTCACTCAATTCCACTACATAAAGGCAGAAGGAGCGGTCGTCATTAGCATATTACCGAACTTTAAAGGTCAGTATCAAATCCCACATGGAACAATATGTCCATGAATGAGTGGAGCAAGGACGTATGGCTACTAGATTTTGACTTTATAGGCGAGTACCAAGCAAGAATTGTAAACTAAAATTGGGAGGAAACTGAACTAACAACTAATCCTATAAATAATAGGGTAAGGATTGATCAAGTAAGGGAGCAAGGATATGCAATACGGGGATCAATTAAAATTTAATAGATCCATCACATTTATTATCAAATTTACCCTATGGGTAGGCTAAGTTGCTTGTAAGCACCTCGACTAGGGGAGTGATGTTTCACAATAGCCAACTACGACCTTTAATACAAGATGCTCAAAGACATGCCTAACTTGAACACCAAAATGCAAAACTCCTAAGACCTTAGCCGTTGTGTCCTTTTTTGAGGCTCTCAACTTATAAACTCATGCCTATCATGCAATCTTTCCCCTCAATTACACCCACTAGAGCGATAATTGAACAACTAAGGTAGAATTAAGGACCCACCTCAAATTTAAGTTATACAAGAAGATGTATAAGAACCCACAAATCAATTCAAGTAATTAAAGCAATCTGGGAGAAACCCTCTTGATTTTGCAAGTAAATTATCAACTAATCATGAAAGAAAAAGAAATAATCAAGACCCATAAATAAATCAATGACCAAGCTTCAAATAATTTACAAATTTATTATTCAAGATCAAGGAAAGGAAGAGTGAGTGAAACATAAATACAATTGAAGCCTACACTCTTCAATCCACTTAAGAATATGTAGAAAACATGCTCTAAATCCTCATCCTGAACTAAAATCTATACTAAGTTGTGTTCTTCCTTTTTCACAATCAATCTTTAATGTAATAGTTGTATATTTATACCAGATCCTGGCCACAATATGGCATATGATCAACTAATAATCTCACAACCAAAATATTGCAGTAGTAATAGGCTACACACTTATATAAATAATAGTTAAGCCAAAATACATACCAATCCCATGGATTTATCCCATATTCGGCCCTTACTAGATCTTTCTCTATGTAAAACAATTCATAGGGCCGCGTTGGTGTAACATAAATTAACGCCCAAGAGGCTAGATTGTCAAAAGAAGGTTGCCTACCCATTATCATATCGCAGCCCAGCTAGTTCAAAGGATATAGCCTAAGGCAACTATGTGCTGGCCAACTAATAATGTGCCCCTCTCTAAACATGATACCAATCACTAGGACTGATGCACATAGATAATGTTTCATAACATATGGCATCAGGAGGCCCGTGACATATAGCATACATAATGCTAACAGGGTCAACCCCTCTTCTCTAACTTGCCAGTGGCTCAATAATAACACATTCTATATCATAGGTCACATGGCTCCTTCAGGAGTATCACTATAATCGTTCCCATAACATGGTATGTTTCTCTGGTCTCTAGCAAGTAGAACAAGCACATAATTGATAACAACAGTATACAAGATCATATAAGTCACTATCCATATAAAATCATGTTTAATTAGGCAATTCTATCACAATCTATGCAACCATAGTACTCAAAACAGATATAGATAGACACCGCCACATACAAACAAGCATCAAGCTCATTGTACATATCTGTCACATATTCTCAGCCCAACTGACTCGTTCAGGCCCTCTCACAACCAACTAGTGTCAGAACGCATCTAATGTAGTAACTACAGCTAACACAGTTCTCAATACAACAACTGTCTCCTCATATGATCATATATATCACATACAAATTGTAACCCGCTGTATACAACTTGTATTTCACTGCTCAGCCCATTAAACAATAGATTTTTACACACACCAGCTCACATATTCATGTATCTTAACTCAATCTAAGGTGTAAAGAAACCTAACCAACCTGGCAGATGATTCCTAGCCTCCTGAGTCAATCTGTTCGAGCTTTCCCCTTCTGAATTTCTTCCCCATGCTTCTCAACTATCAAAACACAATTCACAAGGTTAACATGGTCACATTAGTTGTAACATCTTGCAAAATCGGTGAAATGATATCAATTGGGTCTAAAATGGGAAAATAGCGCCCACACCTAAAATTCATAACAAATCTCCATAAAATGCTCCCTACATCACCCTAATTCTATGCAAATATTTTAGCCTAAAATAGACCACAGAAGACCGAGAAATGAATTAAAAACAAAGTTAAACTCTTACTAGGAAACATTTCTTTCAAAAATTTCTCGATTAATATTTACAAAAGCTGGCCAAATTCAGCAAAAACCCAGCATATCACTGAGTTCCTATTGGAACATAGAATAATTTATACTCAAATTTAATTTAATTTCGTCAAGAATCGCTTGAGCTAATAAAGCACAATGTTTTCACAATATCTGAAATGAGTCATAGAATTGGTGTCGTGCTCTAAGGAACAGATAGTAGGGAGTTGCTGAAAAAGTCATCAAACGAAACTTCCTACGAGATGTAGAACTTTATATGAACCATAGAGGGGCGTTGTAGAAGTCATCTCCAGCTTTGAAGAAGCAATCAACGAAAGCCCATTTACAGGCCATAAAATGTGATACGACCCGTAGAACCTGCCTTAGAGTTTGCCGACCCAGTTATCCTATTCCATTTTTGTTTTATATTTTAAAAACTATAAAGGTTCTTTAAGGTTATTTTTCATAGGGAAAAGAGGAGGACGTAATAGAATATTAGAGAGCTTGAGAAACACTTGTAAAATATTATTTCATGTTTTGATTCCAAACTTGTGATTCTTATTGAAGTGCTCGGATTTCTGGTGCTTAATTCTCTTGTTTTAGTGCTCAATTATGTTATTCAAATTCATAAGTCTTACATTTACACTAATCATTAGAGACTAAATCCACAACTAGGGTTGTGGGGACCATGAAGAACTAACATGGTAAAGCTAGATAATCATCATTTATGAAAATGTGCATGCATGTATTAATTAATTCTCTTCATATTGGGTGCTTTCTGATCGTGGCCAATGTTAGAAACTTGCCTAATATTACTGACTGGATCGAGGTAGTGATGAATAGAAAAAGACATTAGTTAACAGGATTTGATTGGCATTTCTCGTCTAATCAACAAAACTGAGCCACGGGGAGTTTGTACTGGAACAATAGGTAAGTGTTAGTAATGTCACACTGTGGGGATAAACCAAATCACGTAGTGAAATTCGCCTCGTGCCTGAGTCAAAGGTTTTGGGGAACTTTACTTACCATTCTGCATCTTACACACTGGCAAAGAATTTGATTATCTAGAAATACTGAGTTAGAGATTAATGGGGAACACAATACCCTAGTTACTCTTCATACCGATTTAACACTTGTATTAGTTTAAGATTATTTTTTATAGCTGTCAAAAACACCCACCCCCTTAGGGTGATAAGTTGTTTAATCAATCCGAATTGGATTGAATTCTTCTAAGTTAACCATATTCCTTGTGGGATTCGACCCTAACCTTTGTTAGGTTATATATCTTGACAATGGCCATTTTAGCCTTAAAAAGAAGGTGTAGCTTGGGCGACATCAACACTCATGGAGCCTTATTTGAGGCTCATAAATTCGATCGTCTTTGCCTCCCTAAGATTAATAGGGAAGAAGCAATTAATAAAGGTGGCCTTGAATTCTTCCCATTGGCTCATCATCCACCTTCTCTATCTTTAATTTGGTGAAACATATTTGTGCAAGGCCCTTGAGTTGATAGGCCTAAGTTTTGCATTCACCTCCAAGCTTACCAGTATAATAGCATAGAAATTATTCACTTCATTGATAAATTCTTGAAGAGCTTCTCCACTTTAGAGCTATGGAACTTTAGACGATTCAGCCTCGTGAAGTCCCTCACCCTTAAGGCTAGTGAAGGAACATGAAGATCTTGGGTCCCTTGATTAACTTAGTTGTCCATCGTATGTGCCAACAATGTGATGACATTTTGATATTTGGCATGAGTAACCCCTTTTGTCTTGAGGGGAATATTGGGTCAGAGGGGCTTGGTACTCATCGAGAATAGGGTCCCTTTGTGGGATTCTTCTTGGCGGCATTATCTAGTAATCATTAAAGATAGGAAGTCTTAAAATAAGTTCTAATGCACAACATAGATTAAGAAGAAGTGAGTCATTTCCTTACATAGTTGTGAAACACTTAGGAATTTCACTTTCTTTCCAATACACCATAAGCAAAAAAAAAAAAAAAATGGGAGAAGGACTAAGGGAAAGTCTCCATAGATACATGAGTGTTGCATGAGTTAGAAAAAATAGTACCTCTAGTCATGAGTGGAACGAGAGCTAAAATATGTCCTGAGATCACCCTCAAAAGCAAAATAACAAAATAATAATGTCTTAACATAAGCAAGATTGAATATGAATGTTGTCCTTGGAATAGAGGACTCACTATATGCAAGTCTTCAATAGATCGTACCAGCCATGAGAAGGTGGACAAATAGGAGCTCCTATCTATACATGGTTTGATCATGTATGCCAAAAGTATGCATGAGTACTTGTAATGTACTAAGTATGTGGGGTGCAATGCAGCAAGAGATCGTAAGCCATAATGACCAAGGTGCATAATCATACACAAAGATAATAAACTCAATTTGACATGAATGATCAATGCCTTAGCCAAAATATGTACAGAAGGTAAACATAATGTCATAACATAACATACATACTTTGAAAAAACCATAACCAATAATAAGGACATTTGAGCTACTATATGGAATCCTGGTATTGCCTCCACACCAGAAAATGAGTGGTCTACTTGCAAAGGTATACCATACTCCCACATTGTGAGTAGCCTCACCTAATTGGATACGCTAGTATAAGGCCATTTAGGGAAAATAATGATAACCTATGGTAGCACATAGTTATGAAAAGTAAAGTTTTAAATAAGAAATCTTTGGGATAATCCACCACTCTAAAACTCATAAGCATAATTATGACTTGTATAACTTGTAAAGAATAATAATATATTAAGAGTAGCTTGTCAACATCGTTGATCCATTTCAAGTGAGCATTCCTTTCACAAGAGTGTATAACATAACATCAAAAGGTTCATGATCTTACATAACATTCATATGATTTTCTACGATTTAACAACATACTTGGAAGACCATTGTATTCATAATATTCATAAACTTGCATGCTTATCATGAGAATATATCATTGAAACCATAATTTAAATAGCCTATGATGAGATTCAACGACCCATAATAGTTTAAGATGGGGCATTTTCTGAAATCCATCAATTCATGCAATTGGATGGTAATAAATACTCATTTGAATACAATATTCATGATTTATATCAAAATATAGCATTTGGGTAAAAATTTAACAAGACCCATTTAAGAAATCATCAATCCAATATTGTAATGTAAAGGGTTTATAAATACTCATTCATTTCTTGTATTTAAAATCAATAAATAACTTTTTCTAAGATGAATCATCCAAATAATTAGGAATAAGATGTACCATAATAAAATAAAAATTGAAATTAAAGATTGGGTTGAAAGATTTTGGACTCCATTGGTGAAAGGACCCATTGAAGAAGAAACTCACATACCTTAAATCAAAATAGAGAATAAATTTGAAGAAATCTTAGTTTTGATGAAAAGCTTGGAAGCAATTCAAGCTTGTTCTTCAATGGAGGACTTAGATCTTATTCTTATAGATAAAAATGTGTAATGAGTAAAGGGCAAGGTTATTTAGGCATGAAAATAAGATTAGAAAGGTATATTTAGGTTAAATAGCTTGAAAACCCTTTTTAAGAAATGTATAAATATCATCAAAAGTTAAAAAGATGACACTGTAATGAGTCCGGAAAGTAAAATTTCCAATCTATGTGTCCCATCACCAAACCATTCAGCATTACACAGAATGGGACCCTGTGACTTCCTTTTCTGATAGTTTTTGAAGATTTCTTTGGTGATTCAAAAGTCAATTCAGTGGACCATCACCCTTTTTGATAGCCCAAACTGGCTTTACTAAAATGGCCATAACATTTTACTCCTAACTCAGAATAAGGTAAAATTAGATATGTTGGAAAGCTAATAGCTTTAATTTATAGGTAGTGGGTCACCTAATTCGTTATGTTCTAAGATATATGATCCTTTGAAATTGAAGCTTATAAGAATTCATATCAAAACTTAGCCAATTGGAATCCTTTGATCTTGACTCGATGTAAGAGATCCCTTGTGATCCCAAACCACATATAATCCACTTTTGATGCCCAATAATTGATTCCACTACACTACCAGTCATTAATTTTATCCCATACACATAAAAAAATGATTCAAGTCTTAGCTTAAGATCTAAGGCATTACATAGATGTAGCACGGATGAATCTCGAGGTGGGGGACTATCCTTAAAGGTCCTTATGTAAATGCTCTTAATTCATAACTATGTGCCACCATAACTTATCATTATTATCCCTAAATGGTCTTACACTAGTGGATCTAACTAGGTCAAGTTACCCAAAAGGTGGGGCATGGCCTACCTTAGCAAGTAGGCCACTCTTTTTCTCGTGGAGAGACAAAATTGAGATTTAATGTAGTACCTCACATGGTCTTAATGTCGATTAAGGTCTCTTTCCATACGTATATGCTATGTTTTAAGATTTTATTTACCTTTCATTCATGTTTTCACTAAGGCATTGATCATTCATATCACATGGAGCATATTGTTTTTTCTCTATAATTATGCCTAATGATCTCTTGTTTTGAACGCCACATACTTATTTTATTCCAAGTACTAACACATACATTTTTGTCTGCATTGTTTAACTTTGTTGGGACTATAGCTACTTCTTATCTACCTCCGCATGGCTAGTATGATTTCTCAAAGGTTTCTCTTGTGGTGAGTCCTCCATTCCAAGGAAAAAATCTATTTTCTATCTTATTTATGTTAAGACATTGCTACTTTGTTATTTACTTTTGATTGTGAGTCTATGACGTGTCTTGGCCCCTGTCCCACCTATGAGTAGAGGTAATTTTTGATGACATGATATGTATGGTCTATGTGATGCCTATATATTTGTGAAGATTTCCCTTAAGTACGAACCTTTTGTATGTTGTTGCTTGATATTGATAACAAGTGGTAATCTTCCTAAATCCCTATTCCCCATAGAATGTGTCTCATATTCCCTTCCCTTAGTTTAATTGTTGTGATTGAATGATGGTACTTTCTTACCCTTTTACCCAGAGAGTGTGTCATAAGCCTGTAATCTGTTTATTGCTAATTGTGAGGATAAATTTACGCTTCCTAAACAAGTATGTGCTTAAGTATTATATGTGATTTTTTTTGGGTGCCTTCAGATTACCCATTCTCCATGATGCACCTAGGCACTAGGCTTGGGATATGATAGGAGGATCCTTGAGAGAAAAGCTTTAGAAATTTTTAGAGAATTTGGAAGAAAGTATGTTTTGAAGGATTTTCGAGTTGTTATGTATTGTTATAAGGTTAAAACGGCGTGGAATAGGGATTAAATGGGTAGGAAATGACCAAACAATCTATTAAAAATAATTTCTTGATCTATAAGGCATTAATGATTTAACTATGGCTCAAGAATCAGAGGTTCTTTCCTTATTACACTTTTGGAACCTTTGAAATTGGCCTCTAAACCAATCTATGAACACCCCTCTATGGACCGTAGGTTCGTTTATGGGTAACGGACACCCCCCGTAATTCTATCCCAGACACAAAAAGTTTTTCATTTTCAGGACCCAAACTACAAGCCCCATTTATGACTAGAAAAACAAACATGACCTATAAAGGTCTTTCATCTAATGACACCTTCCAAACGTAAGAACCGCGTTTTGATCCTCTAGTATAGCGAGTACCCATTTATGGTTCGTAGATCCTTTTACACATTCTAAAACACCTTTCGTGCTTTGATTTCCAAATTTCAAAATTTGACCAAGTCAAAACCTAGACTATAAGGCCTATCTATGACACATGAGTAAAACCATGAGCTGTAAATTGGCTCATATTTTCCTTTCTCGCCTCTATTTCTTTCTATTTATCCCGACTTCCAACTTTTCAATGTACGAGGTATTATAGCGGATTTTAATCTTATATGTTCTTACCATGTTTTTTCCCACTTAAAATTAGAGAGTCAAAGATGACAGAATTTATTAACCATCACCAAGGGAATATGAGTATGAAGGAGTATGCCCTCAGGTTTACAAAGCTATCCAAATATGTTTGGTCCTTGTTTGTTGATCCCCATGCTAGAATGAGTAAGTTTTTTTTACAAATATCTAACTTGGTTGTCATAGAATGTGGTAATGCCATGTTAGTAAAGAAGATGGCCTTCTCTTGGACTATGACTTATATTAAGAATATTGAATGATATAATATCAAAGGGAGGATGATGAGGTATTCCAAGAGTTCCTAGTTTGAAGGTGGATTCTTTGATGCTAGGCGAAGTGGTGGTGGTCGATTTTTGCAAGGCTAAAGGTTCCAAGGCTAAGAGGCTATCTCAAGCTCTAACTCAGACGTATTCCAAGAATAGGTTGCCATATCCTAGGGTTCAAGGTGGTGGTGGAGATGGTTTTACTAAATGTTCTACATATGGGAAAAAATTGTGGAGGTACATATCTGATGGGTTTTATTTCTTGCTATGACTGTGGTAGGATTGGCCACAAACTATTATTGTGTTAGTGTATGGCACATAGAGATCAAGATGGCTATCCTCAAAAACAGGTTGATCTAGATGTTCAACGGTAATAGAGAGATAAATAAGATGAAACTCAATGCAAAAATTGATTATATGCCCTTAATGCTAAGAAAGATGTGGAACAAACTTCTTTGTTGTTACTAATATGTTAAAGGTCTTTAACTTTGATGTGTATGCATTACTTGATCCAAGTGTTGATTTATCATTTGTTACTCCTTTCTTAACCACTAAGTTTTACATGGTTCCTAAGATTTACCTTGAACCCTTCTTATTCTGTACTCCAATGGTAAGTTGATTGTAAAAAACAATAGTTAGCCAAAACTATCCTACATCAGTATTACATAAATTTATTGCTTGTGATCTTTTTGAACATGATATGGTTGACTTTTACGTTATTCTTAGGATAGATTGGTTATATGCTTCTTATGCCTTAATAGATTATAGTACTAATAAGGTTAAGTTCCTATTCCATAATGACCCAATTCTTGAATGTGTAAGAGTGGCTCAGTGTTCAAAGGTCGATTCATTTTTTATCAAAAGGCCTAAAAGTTGGTATCCAAGAGGTTTATCTACCATATCATGAGGTTTAGGGATGTCAATTCTAAATATCCTATTCTTGAGTTGGACTCCATTGTGAATGATTCCCTAACCTATTTCCCAAAGATTTATCTTTTGTTCATTCTAAAAGGAATTTAGACTTTGGCATAGATCTCCTTCTCAATACATAACCTATCTTAGTCCCTTCCTAACAAATATCCCCAAAGGAGGTGAAAATTCTAAAGGATCAGTTGAAAGATTCATTGGAAAAGTTTTCATTAGGCCAAGTATGTCACTGTGGGGTCTCCTATGTTGTTTGTGAGAAAGAAGTATGGGTTACTTTAGATGTGTACAAACTACCGATAGCTAAAAAGGTTTCAATAAAGAACAAGTATCCCCTACCAAGGATAGATGATTTGTTTGATCAGTTGCAAGGGGCTTATTGCTTCTCCAAAATCAATCTCCATTTCGGCTATCATCAAATGAGGGTAAGGGAGTGATATATTCCCAAGACGATATGTTTCACAAGGTATGGTCACTTTAAATTCGTGCTTATGTCATTTGGGTTGAGTAATACTCTAAAGGTATTCATGGATCTTATGATTAGGTATTCATGTAGGAGATTAGGTGTATTTAAAGGTTTCATCTATGAAGGGTGTGATGCTATTTTGGAAAAAAGGGAAATAAAGTCCTTGGTATGAAGGCTTTATTAGGTTTTGGAGAGAATTAGTAAGCTGACATATAGATTTGATTTATCTTTAGAAATGTCCATGGTTCATACAGTGCTTCCTGTGCCATGTTGAGGAAACTCATTGATGATCCAAGCTAGATTGTTCCTGTGGAGAGTGTTGAGGTTGAGAAAATTTTGACATATGAAAAGGTCCTTGTTGAGATTTAGGACAATAAGTGAAGGGCTTTAAAACCCCTTATGCTGAAAAGCCAAAATAATGAAAAGTGCTTTGCCTGGGATGACTGTCGAGCCAAGCTATAGCTCCTGGATAAAACCAACTGTTATCGATAGTGTTATTGATTTCCAAAGGTTGGTGAAAATTGTTGGTCATGTGAAGTCATTTTACAAAGGACAATATGAGTGCACTTAGAAATATGATTCTTAGATTGAGTTGTGAATGGAAACTTAAAGGATGAAAAGTTTTTCTATGTCAGGGAGGTATCTATGAAGTGATCTATGATCCATAAATGGAACTATGGGCCGTGTTTGTTGCTCATGGTTTGAGAGGTGCAATTTCCATTAGAAGAAGTTTTGTGACATGCAATTTAGGAGGGCCAAGTATGACCTATATTTCATTGTATATCCCATAAATAATGTGTCGTAGATGAGTTTGACGGATTTCAAGTGAAGGGCGCTTTGGTCATTTCTGATCCATTTAACCCCAGAATTATGTCGTCTTGACCCTATTAACTAACCTAAATGAATTAAACCATATAATATCAATTCCTAATTCATTTGTTTCTTTCATTCTCAAATCTTCTCCTAAATGTCCAATTTTTCTCTCTCCATGCAATGTCTATATTGTAGCTAGATTTTCAAGCTTTTGTTAAGGCTTCCAAGGTCTAATCACTCTAATTTCAAAGGATTTACACATGAGATATCTAGGGCTTCATTCACTAATTAGATTTATCCATGAAGCCCAAATCAAATATCCTTTTTTCTCAAAGCCTAAGCAAAGATTTCTGTGAGTCTTAATGACTTCATTCCAGATGAGTGGACTATGATTATTACATGATTTTTATGTTGAATTATGCATGAATTATGAAGAATTACATGATTTTTATGATTCCGAAATGAATCCATGTGATTTCAAGTATATGATTACTAGGTTTGTTTAATTGACGTATGTTTACTGATCCAAATTAATTTTAAAGTCATGATTGAAATGATAAGGAGGGTAAGTTAAGACCCTAAATGTTGATCAAATGATAATAAGATAAGGAGTATACCCACATAATATGTAAACTATATAGATGGACTATTCCTAAGATATGATATGTTTTAATAAGGTTACGATGCCTATTTTACAAGCTATGAATATAGTTTGTTTGATGACTATCTGATATACATTGATGAGTTAGTGTGGGTATCTATGGTAGATTTAGAGATGATGTGTGCCATTAGATCGAGGTATGTGTTGCTATAATTCTTATGTAGATTGAATTCGTCGCTTGAGGAAAAGCAACAGTTTTAAGTTGAGAGTGTTGATATGCTGTCAAAATACAACATTTTTGATGATTAAAACATAGAATTTTGTGCGGTCTCAAAGCAATATTAGTGATTTTGATGTGCTTTTATGTTTGTTTTTCACGATTATAGGATATGGCATGATTTTGGGAAAAGTTCTGCAGATGCTAAGTTTTTGAGGAACTAAGAGGCACTCTACGGGCCGCAGATAATTCTACGAGCCATAAAGGGGTTTCATTTTAAGATCCAGTAAAGGGCCTATTTTCTAAAGTTGCATCAACGAATTATCCGATAAGCTGTAGAAGATTGTACGAGTCGTGGATTAGTTTTGTGCCTTGAGGATCAAAGTTTGTCAAGTTTCTGAAGAGTTATCACACGAAACACTATATAGGTCATAAGTCACTATACACCCCATAGAAAGGTCTCGTAGAAGTAAAGCCCGATTTTGGAGATAACAGAGTTTGAAGCCCAGGTACGGGCCATATAACCTAGTCCGTAGAAACCATCGAATCCAGTTTTCCTATTTCATTTTGGATATGTACTTTTATTATTATAAATAGGGTTTTCTAGGTCTTTTTGACATAGAGACGCATGAGAGAACTAAAAAGCACCTTTGTGACTTCATACTTTGTGATTTAATCTCAGAAACATTACTTTGTGATTTCTAGTGAAGGATTTGAGATCTTTTTGTTTCTAATTTCATCATTGTAAGTACTTAATTATGTTATTCTATATCATGATTGTTTCATCTACACTGATTGGGTATATCTAAATCCCTAACTAGGGTTGTGGGAATCATGAAGAACTAATAAGGCAAAATCGAATAATCCATAATTCTTGGAAAGTGTTCATACATATATTGATTAATTCTCTTTGTTTTGATTGCTTTTTAATGGTGGCCAACGTTCTATCCTACCTAATTTTTACTAGCTGGATGAAGGTAATAGTAAGTAAGTAGGAAAAGAGATTAATTAATAGGATTCGATGTGATCCATCTAGTCTAATCAACCAAACTTGATAAAGGGGAGGTTGAATTGGAATAATAGGTAAGGGTTAGTAATGTCACACTGCAGGGGTGGGTCAAATCACACAGTGAAATTTACATCTCCCCTGAATCAAAGGGCTTGGTAATGTTAACTTAATGTTCTGCATGCTACGCACTAGAAAAGATAACGATTATCTGGTGATACTAAGTTAGGAATTCATGGGGAACACAATACCCTAGTTACTTCTCTCACTGATTTCACAACACTTACATCTAGTTTATGTTTACTTTCTTGTAATTATAAGAAGCCCCCTTTTCGGGAGATAAGTAGGTTAATTCATTTGACTTGCTTGCATTACTCCAAGTCTGAACCAAATTCCTTGTAGGTTCGACCCTAAACTTGGTTAAGTTAAATGTCTTTACAATGACTGCTTAAACCTTTAAAAAGGAGGTGTAGCTTGGGCGACATCACATACCCAACCTGTAACCTGTTCATCATTGCGCGCAAACAACTTTGGCATTATCTATTATGACAAAAAAGTAGTCATTGTAGTTCTCATATGATAATCGCAGTCTCAACTAACATATACAGGCTTTATTCAGGGATTTCCATCAACAAATAGGCACCCAACATATATTTTAGTTTAATCTAGAGTTAAGGAAAGCCTAGTCTAACGGGAAGCAGAATCGACATGCTCTAAATTAGTTTACAGCGGCGTTACCCTTTCTTATCATCTCCAAATGCCGCTTAGTTGTTAAAACACGGATCACAATGTAAGTACGACTGTTTTTGCTATAGTATTTAATAAATGAGAGAGATTACGTCAATCACGGCTAAAATGAGAAAAAAATAGGGCCCGTACCAAAATATTGAACCAACCACCATAGAATGACCTTTACATCACCTAGAGTCTATATCAAGAAATTGAGCTCAAAACGAGACTCAGAACAATGAGAAATAACAAAAAAATCAAGTTACATTTCTTCTTAGCGAATATTTATACTCAATTTTTTCCTCTATTGAATTTCTGAAAAGCACAATCATATTAATTATATCCAAACACACCACATGTAAATCTTGAAAAATACTACTATTTAGACCCAAATTTCACTAATTCCAACACAAAATGATGAAGAAATCACATTTTAATTTTTTTGATAAATAGTACTAATGTGGCAGTAGCTATTCCATTGATTTACCTCAAAATGCAGCAAAAACTGTTGAATCAGATAACACCAGAACATTCACCTAAGAAAGCTTCAATTTAGGCTAACATTTAACTAAATTCCAATCTTGAATAGAGAAGATATCAATATCCAATGTTTCCAGTAATTAATTTTTTATATAGCAACAAAACCAGCAAATTTACCTCAAATGGCGTGCCTAAAGAAATTTTCAACACTTCCACATGTTCCTCTTAAAACAATACATAATTTTGACATTTGAATCACTCAAATTGGATTAAAAATGATCTCCACAATATGGTGCAAAGTTGGGATGTGTGTATGTGTGTTTTTATATATATATGTTTCCTTGGAACAAGCCTTATATATACATATAGGCCAACGTATGTGACATGTCACTGCCACATAGTATCACTAGATCGCACCATGTGGCAACACTTCAACATGCCACATCACTCCTCTTTTCAACAACCTTCCAACCCCCTTTGTTGATGTTTCGGGCTCATTTTTAGACTTTGTTTTTTTCAAATGAACTATGTAATTCTACTAATTTTGACATTCTAGATCTAATGGTGTAGACAAAATTTCCAACAGAGCTCGTTTTGATAAAATGAGGGTCCCACTTTTTTTCTCGTTAATTTTGGCTTAATGAACTAAGTGGGTCAAAATCCATCCGAAAGTCCCAATTACCCATGATGTGCTGTAGAAATACTGCACTTTTGATGCTTAAAACTTAAAATTTTGTATGTTCTCAATGGGATGTTAGTAGATTTTATGTGTTTGTTTTGGAGGATTTCAGGGTTGATATTGATATTGGGAAAAATATGCAGAAGTTGCTGATTTTGATGATCCACGAGACCTTTTATGGGCCATAGAATATTCTACAGGCCATGAAGAAAGCTCCATGTGAAATTCCACTGAAAGACGGATTTCAAAAGTTTTGTCTACGAACATGCAGATGGGTCATGAAATATTTTACGAGTCATAGATTGAGTCACGTGCCTTGAGGATCAGAGAAGGAGAACTTTATAAAGCTTCATCAAACGAAATCCTTTATGAGCTATAGGACCTCTTACGAGCTGTAGAGTAGTGTTGTAGAAGTCAAGTCCAAATTTGCAGCAACAATGTATGAACGCCCGATTATGGGCCATAAATCACATTACGACCCCTAGTGTATCTCGTGAAGCGTACCGACCCAATTATCCTTTTTTTGTAGGACTTGTATTTTAAACATTACAAATAGGTTTTAGGTTATTTTTCTTAGAGATTTCAAAGTGTTAGCAGAAAAAAAGAAATATAGAGTAGAGAAAAATATTGGAGAGTTTGAAAAACACTTATACACTTTGATTTTATCTTCTAATTATAATCTTGCGATTCTCATTGAAGTTTGGATTTTCTTATGCTTAATTCAATTGTTTAAGTGTTCTATTATGTTATTCAAATTCATAAGTCTTGCATCTACACAAATCATGAGTCGCTAAATCCACAACTAGGGTTGTGGGAACCATGAAGAATTAACAAGGTAAAACTGGATAATTCGGAATTCTTGAAAAGTATGCATGTTTGTATTAATTAATTCTCTTCGTTTTGCATGGTTTCTAGTGGTGGCCAACATTAGAATCCACCTAGTGTTACTGACTGGACCAAGGTAGTAACGAATAGGAAAAAGATTAATTAATAGGAATTCGATTGATTTGTTCTCGCCTAATCAACCAAACTGGGCGAAAGGGAGTTTGTACTTGGACAATAGGTAAGGGTTGGTATTGTCACACTGTGGAGACGAACCAAGTCACGTGGTGAAATTCGCCTCTCGCTTGGGTCAAAGGTTTTGGTGAACTTATCTTATCGTCTTGCATGATACACGCTAGAAACAAATTAGGTTATCTGGTGATACTAATTTATGGAATCATGGGGAACACAATACCCTAGTTTCTATCCGTATTGGTTAAACTCTTGTATTAGTTAGGATTACTTTTGACTTATTATTATAACCCCCCCTTTGGGGAAGAAATGTTTGTTAATAACCCTAAATTATAGAATTGAATTCTTCTAAGTCTACCATATTTCCTTGGGTTTGACCCTAACCTTGGTTAGGTTTTATATCTTGACAATGACCGCTTTAGCCTAAAAAAGGAGGTGTACCTTGGGCAACATTTAGATTTTTGCGCTGTAGAGGTGTTTTTGTAGGCCCTTCTGTAACTAAGTTTGATATGTTTTTGCACTTCATTTTTTGAGTCATGGGGCTAACCAAGGTCTCAGGTACTATGCCCCAAAAACAAGACGTGAGGAGATTAAGGCCATGTAGAGAAGACTGAGATAAAAGCTTGGGCTAGGAGTAGACCCCCACACTTAGTGGATCACTAGAAGATCTTAGCGTCTGAATTGACTTGGATGCTGACAGACCAAAGACATGGGCTGCCACCAAAGCTGGCAGAACCAGGCTTTTTCTTTCGTACTCCTTAGTCTAATGAGGGATACCATGTCAAGAGCAAATCTATTGAGATGACTCTGTCTAGAGAGGAGTCTAGCTCAGAGTCAGGCTCCGATGATGAGTCGATGACAGAGTCCTTGGCCGCACCGCGGGCATCACCATCTCCACTAGATATTCTTACTAGTCGATGGTGTATCATAGATATGTAGGACATATAAACAAAGGACGTGCAAACCACAGAGTGGGGCAAGCCAACTTGCTCCATTTATGAAGAGCCCTAAGTTATCTCCTCCAAACTAGACAGTGTCCCTGGTCTCCAGGACACTGAGATATGGCCTCCAGTGGCTGGCCATGGTGAGGGAGTTCTACGCATCTTATGCAACCACCATTCGGAGCACTATTCCTGAGGGGAAGAAGCCTTTTGCTTAGCCCAGACTAACACAGACCAAAGTAAGGGGCCGATAGGTGGATATCTTGGAGAACACTATACCTATCTGTTATTTGGGCTAGAGTTCCATGCCCCTAGATCCACAGTAGAGTTTGACCAATGAGTGGTGAAGACGCGAGACTTGATCCTAATGAGGGATGCAAACTACAGAGCTGGCTTGATGAGATGGGTGGCTAAATTTATTATTGAGAAGGGTTTGGAGCCTGCATGGGTAGCGATTCACTTGGAGCTTATTGTGAAGGCTTCTCTTAGTTTCCCCGCTACATTTTCGTGGGCGGTGTTCAGATCACACATTGGACCGATGCTTGCATATAATACTTTGACACTGGAGTGTGTAGTGCTAGTTGCCGGCATCTTGGCTATGAGATAGATTGGGCCTATCTCATCTCCGAGCAGATCCACGAGGCGGCCGTAAAGAGGTCTACCTCCATCCCTTTTCCATGCTTGATCTACAGACTTTTTCTAGAGTTAGGAATAGAGAGGATACACCAGCTGGATTCACTGATAGAGGTCCAGCGTACTTTGGATGCCAGCTTGATTAAGGTTGAGGAGAACCTGATAGCACTCCGGCGAGCACCGCACTAGCCAGCTCCAATGTCAGAGATGTTCCCCCAGTGCCACCGCCTGAGGTTCCACCAGCCACAACCACTGTTGCTACCACAGAGAAGAGGCCCCCACAGGCCGAGGTAATTGAGGAGAGGGGGCCCACTACTACTACTTCTTCACTACAGATAACACCCGCGTCTTGGTTTACAAATTTGCAGTATCTATAAAGGCTATGACATAGAGATTGTAAAATGTTGCGTCATAGTTGACTCAACTAGTTCAGCAAATTAGGCCTTGGGTCCGCCAGGCTATCATAGTATCAAAGGGCCGCATGCAGGCATACATAGTCGCTGCTATTCAGGACTGTCTTTCCACCGTGGATGCTTGTATTGATACCTTCATGCTGAGGGTGTAGTAGAGCTTGATCACGGCCCAGCCAGTAGATGTGATGTCTATATAGACAGTCATCCAGTGACGCCAGGCCGATATGACAACAACATTGGCAACACTAGTGACACTACTAGAGACTACAATCCCGGTATCAGTCGTGGATCTATTTCCTCCGGAGAAGCACATATAACCTACACACGGGAATATGCCCTGCCACATTGATGGTCAAGATGCCATACGATCACATGTTAGGCTTACAAAATAGGAGGAGCTCGAGCTTGTCTGGAGGAAGTCGAGGCAGGAAGAGGAGAGACAATAAGCTCGTGAGCTTGAGCGGGTGAGGTGTGTTGGCCCCTCTGAATATGGTGATACTACTGAGGAGGCCACCACACAGGTTGAGGGTAGTTAAACTCAGCCACACACTAGCGCTTAGGCATAAGTATGTTTTTTGACCCTGGTACTTTATTTTGTTTTGATGATGTGCATTGAGAACAATGCACCTCTATTTCAATGGGGTGTTAGTATTTATGGTCTTTAGTGAAGTCTGAGTAGCTTGTGTCCATAACTACCCCAATTTTTAAATCCTAGGGGTTTTCTTGCCTATGTTCTTTTTTACCATGGATATTTAATTTCTGCTGAGCAAGAATGTTTAGGATGTTTAGGTAGTATTTGTAGTATATAGTACTTATATTTGTTGCACATATATGTTTTTTTGATTTTTGTGAAAAATAATATACATCAATTTTTGATTAGCTGGTTTAGATAGCAACCATGCATGTTTAATCGTGTTGACAGTGCTTGTACCGATAAATGATGATAAGTTGAGATAGAAAAGAATGATATGAGAGTCTTTTGTTGATAATGTAATCAGTGCCAGGTGAGTGTGAGCTTAATATGCTAAATTCATGTATTGTGCTTTAATTCAGAACTTGCCTTGTTACTCTAATTTAGACTATATGTTAATTAGATTATGAAAGGATATTAGGTCATTGTTCATAAAAGTCCACTTAGCCTAAATGACCAACCAAACTTGCAGAGTATCCTTTGATCCTAATGTTTGAGCATGACATGTACCTCTTCTTTGTAAAAACCTAAATGATCTAGACTTATTAGTTGTAAAATCCTAAAACTAGCCCAGGTCCTTCTTTGAACATCGTGCACCATGACTAAGGCAAAAAGCCTAAGTTAAATGTGATTACAAAAAAAGTGACCCTGGTTCTGAGGTGGGATAATGTGCACCTCAACTTAGGGTAAACACCTAAGTTGAGGGTGGCTGGTGTAAGGGTAAAACACAAAATGAGGGGGAAAGTTAGTGATATATAGAAAAGGAGTAATAATTATGTACTGGGTGCAAAAATATTAAGTGATGCCTTAGCTATGAGCTAAAAAGAAAAATGAAGTTTAAAAGCAAGGAAAAAAGCTAAAAGATAAAAAGAAAGCACCCAAAAATGCTTGAAATAGGAAAAAGGAGAATGGAATGAAGATTAATAGTGTTGGTAGGGAAAAAGTGTAGAAAAACGTAGTGTCAAGGAGGCCTTTAGTCACTATGTTCCCAAAATATCATACCATAGCCCCGTGAGCCTACAAGCCTGTAAAGTCCGAAAGTGATCCTAGTCTAAGCAATCAATGGTCTTAGTCATGAGTATAGGGGAAAGCCCATGGTATTGGGCATGATACGTGATATATTTTGTGAGAGTGAGTGATTTTGCATAGTCCTAAGGTTATACATTGAAAACATCATGGAGAGTGAGATATGAGACTTCTTTCTGAGAGGGCACTTGGATTGCATTGTTAACATTAGATTTATTCAGTGATTGTGGCTTGTTGATAGTACCTCACTTGTTATAGTTGCATTGTCGCATGTATTAGTCTGAACTGGTTTGCTGGATAATTATCTGATTGTGCTTTGAAAAGTGATGTGGGTATCTGTGCTTAAGTTTGATGTAATGTATGCCATTAGATTGAGGTATGTGTGTTACTGTACTACTTATATCAATTGAGTTTGTCTCTTGAGGACAAGCAACAAATTTAAGTTGAAGGTGTTGATGTGCTATGAAAATGCAATACTTTTTATGCATAAACCTTGGAATTTTGTATGTTGTCAATGTGATGTTAGTAGGTTTTATGTGTTTTGGTGTTTATTTTGCAGGATTTCAGGGTTGGCATTGATCTCGGGAAATATATGCAGAGGTTGCTGATTTTGAGGATCCACAAGACACTTTACGGACCATAGAGTATTCTACAGGCTATGAAAGAGGTTTCCTGTGAAATTTTAATGAAGGGTAGATTTCAGAAGTTTGGTCTACAAACATGCAGGCAGGTTGTAAAACATTTTATGAGTCGTAGATCAATTCTAGTACTCTGAGGATCAAAGAAGGATGACTTTCTGAAGTTTCATAAGACGAAACCATTTGAGCCGTAGAACCTTTTACGAGTGGTAGAGGAGTGTCGTAGAAGTCAAGTCCATATTTGCATCAACAAAGTACAAAAGCCCGATTACGGGCCCTAAATCACAATAAGGCCAATAGTGCATCTCATCAAGCGTCCTAACCCAATTATCCTATTTTGTTTTAGGAATTTTATTTTAAACATTATAAATAGATTTTTAGGTTATTTTTCTTAGAGAGTTTGAAGAGTTAGCAAAAAAACAGTAAGATAGAGAGAGAAAAACATTGGAGAGTTTTGGGAACACTTGTATACTTTGATTTTATCTTCTAATTACAATCTTGTGATTCACATTGAAGCTTGGATTTTCTTGTTCTTAATTCAATTGTGTAAGTGCACTATTATGTTATTCAAATTCATAAGTCTTGCATCTACACAAATCATGAGTTGCTAAATCCACAACTAGGGTTGTATGAACCATGGCGAACTATCAAGGTAAAACCAAATAATTCGTAATTCCTAAAAAGTGTGCATGCATGTATGAATTAATTCTTCATTTCACATGTTTTTTAGTGGTGGCCATCACCAAAACCCGCCTAGTGTTACGGACTGGATCAAGGTAGTAGTGAATAGGAAAAAAGATTAATTAACAAGATTCGATTGATGTGTTCTCGTCTGATCAACCAAACTAGGCCAAGGGGAGGTTGTATTGGGACTAATAGGTAAGAGTTAAAAAATGTCACACTGCGGAGATAGACCAAGTCATATAGAGAAATTCGCCTCTCACTTGGGCCAAAAGGGTTTTGTGAACTTAATTTACCGTTTTGCATGCTACAGATAAGGAAAAAATTAGGTTATTTAGTGATACTAATTTAGGGAATCATAGGAAACACAATACCCTAGTTTCTCTCCAAATTGGTTAAACTCTTGTGTTAGTTAGGGTTACTTTTGGCTTGTTATTATAAACCTCCATTTTTTGGGAGATAAGTTGGTTAATAACCCCAAATTATAGAATTGAATTCTTCTAACTCTGGCATATTCCCTTGGGTTCGTCCCTAACCTTGGTTAGTTTCTATATCTTGACAATGACCGCTTTAACCTAAAAAATGAGTTGTAGATTGGGCGACATCAACCTACCAAGAGGTCATTCTAGACAAAAAAATTGACATTTTGGAGCTGATCACACTATCAAAATTCTCATATGAGCACGTTTCCTCGAGGGTTTGACTAAAGTCAACTATTGACCTGTTCTAGTAGCTAAATTTAGAAATCATGATATAACTGCGCTCAACATATTCCTAGCCTAATTTGGCCATTCCAAAGCTAATGGAGCCATAAAAAATTTTCCCTGAGGCCATTTATTAGGACTTTACATAAAAGACTATTTTAAAATTATAAACATCCATTTGTCAAGATATATAACCTAACCAAGGTTAGGGTCAAATTCCACAGGGAATATGGTAGACATAGAAGAGTTCAATGCAATTCGAGTTGGTTAACCACTTTATCTCTCTAAAGGAGGGGGGGTTTGTAACAACTAAGAAAAGAAATCCTAAACTGTGACAAGTGTTAAATCAGTATGAAAAGTAACTAGGGTACTATGTTCCCCATGATTCCCTAACTCAATATTACCAGATAATTGAATTCTTTCCAGTGTGTAGCATGCAAAATGATAAGTTAAGTTCTCTGAATCATTTAGCCCAGGCGAGAGGGTAATTTCACTATGTGATTTGGTCCATCCCCGCAATGTAACAATACTAACCTCACCTATTGTTCCAGTACAATATCTCCTTGGCCCAGTTCGATGGATTAGACGAGAAACATCAATCGAATCCTGCTGGTAAGTAACACTAGGTGAGTTCTACCATTGGCCTTCATTAGAAAACATTAAATATGAAGAGAATTAATTAATACATGTATGCCACAACCCTAGTTGTGGATTTAGCTACTTATGATCAGTGTAGATGCAAGACTTATGAATTTGAATAACATAATTGAGAACTTACATAAGATAATTAAGCACAAGGAATCAAATCTTTTCACTAGGAATCAGTAGATTAAAATCAGAAGATATAATAAAGTATTACAAGTTTTTTTCTCAAGCTATCTAATATTCTATCATGTCCCTCTGCTCTTACTTATGAGAAACAACCTAAAAACCCTATTTATGGTGTTTAAAATACAAAACCAAAATGGAATAACATAACTAGGTCCACAAACTCTACGAGCATTTCTACTGGCCGTATAATGTTTTACGGACCGTAGATGGGATTTTGTGGATCGCTGCTTCAGAACTAGGGCTGACTTCTACGACACTCTTCTACGGCTCGTATAAGGTTCTACAACCCATAAGGGTTTTCATCTGATGACTTTTCAGCAACTCCCCACTTTCCGATCCTCATGGAATAACACCCAATCTACGACTCATATAAACTTCTACGGCTCGTTTGCATGTTTGTAGACTTTACTTCAAAAAATCACCCTTCATTTGAATTGTAATAAAACCATTTTTACTGCTTGTAGAATTGTATACGGCCCGAAAATGGTCTCGTGGAACCTCTACTTCAGCAAATTCTGCACACTTTGCCCAAATATTTTGCCAACCCTGTAGTCCTGCAACACAAACATAAATACACATCAAATCTACTAACATCGCATTGAGCATCAAAAGTGTTGTACTTTGACAGCACATCAACACCCTCAATTTAAAATTGTTGCTTGTCCTCAAGCGACAAACTCAATCTATATAAGCAGCAAGGTAACACACAAACCTCAATCTAATGGCATACAAACACATCAAACTCAAGCACAGATACCCACACCACTTTTAGAAACACATCAGATAGCTATCCAGAAATCTCATATAGGTCAACATATATAACAGTGTAACTATGACAAGCATGGTAATAATCAACAAGCCACAATCACTTAGTCTAATGTTAATAATGCAATTCAAGCACCCTCACAGAAAGAAGTCTCATATCTCTCTCATAATGATATTTTAATGTATAATCTAGGGACTATGCAAAATCACTCACTCTCACAAAAGACATTCAAATACCATGCTCAATACCATATGTCTTCCGCTGTACTTATGCTGTGACTTTTGGATACTTGGACTAGGATCGTTTTAGGACTTTATTGGCTTGTAATGTAGGCTCAAGGGGCTTTGGTAAGATTTTTTTTGGAAAATAATGACTAAGGCTCTCCTTGACAATATGTTTTTCCACACTTTAGCCCTATAAACTAATGTCTCTCAAGGTATACCTCCTTTTTAGAGGATTAAGCGGTCGCTGTTAAGAAATAGAACTTAATCAAGGTTAGGGTCGAACCCACAGGGAATAGGTAGACTCAAGACATATTCACCAATATGCAATCACAGTAATTAACTGACTCAATTCCCCAAGTTGCAAAAATCAATGAGAAAAATAAACTAACTAACTGTCATGAGAGAAAGATCAATAAAGGTGAGCAACTAGGGTATTATGTTCCCTATGATTCCCCAAATCAGTATCACCAGATAAACTAATTCTTGTCTAGTGTATAGCATGCAGGATGGTAATTTAAATTCACCTAAGTGAATTTCAATATGTGACTTGGCCCATTTCCATAGTGTGCATTACTAACCATTACCTATTAGTCCCAGTACAACCTCCGGTTGGCCCAATTTGGTTGATTAGACGAGAACACATTAATTGAATCCTGTTAATTAATCTTTTTTCCTATAAATTACTACCTTGGTCCAGTTAATAACACTAGGCAGGTTCTAATGTTGGCCACCATCAGAAAACATGCAAAACTAAGAGAGTTAATTAATGCATATACACCTTGGAAGAATTGTTAATTATTCGATTGTACTTTGTTAGTTCATCATAGTTTCCACAACCGTAGTTGTTGATTTAGCTACTAATGCTTTGAGTAGATGAAGAGATTATGAATTTAGAAGATATAATTAAACACTTACAAAATTGAATTAAGAACAAGAAAATCCAATGTCAATGAAAATCACAAGCTTGAAGATTGAGTTAAAGCACGTGTTTCAAAGACTCTCTCACAATTCTTTCTCTTAGAATATCGAGTTTTCTGAACACTAACCTAAAACTAAGCTAAAGGTTTTGTCAACTGGTCTGAACTTCTAAAAGATAAACCTAAAAATCTACTTATAATAAGTAAAAATACAAGTCCTAAACAAATTAGAAAAACTGGTCGAAAAACTCCATGAAAGCAATTTACGACTCGTA
Organism: Solanum medicagineum; assembly: GCA_026153255.1. NCBI lineage: Eukaryota > Viridiplantae > Streptophyta > Magnoliopsida > Solanales > Solanaceae > Solanum > Solanum medicagineum. Next base: position 9,051 of record JAPFFP010074415.1, on the reverse strand, counting down.
GTCGGGATCTTGTATTAACTGCTGAAATTTTGGACTTCACTTCTATGACACCCCTTCATAACTCGTAAAGTGGTTTATGACCTGTATAGGGGGTTTCGTCTGATAACTTTCCTGCAAGTCCAATTCTCTGATCCTCAGGGCATGACACGTTTTCTACGACTCATACAAAGCTCCATGACTCGTCTACATGTTCGTAGAACTAACTTTAGAAACTTGGTTCCTCACTAGAATTCATCACGAAAAACTTTTCCAACTCTTAGAACTCTCTACTACTCGTATAAGGTCTCGAAAAACAGCAAAAACCAACAACTTCCGCAATTTTTCTCCTAGTCATGACCAAGTTGTAATCCTGCAAATTTGAACACAAAAACACATAAAATCCACAAATATCGCATTGAGAACACACAAAAATCCTAAGTTTTAAGCGTCAAAATGTTGTATTTTGGCAGCACATCAAGACCCTTAACTTAATATTTTTTCTTTTCCTCAAGCGATGACTCAATCTATATAGACAACATAACCCACATACCTCACTCAATGGCATACATCATATGAATCTCAGACTCAGATATCCACACAAACTCTTAAAATAGGATAGGATAGCCATTTAGCAAACCAATGCAAACTGACGCATATGACAACACAACTATGAAAATCAAAGGATTATCAACAGTCCACAATCACTGAACAAGTTTAATGCTTAAAATGCAATGCAAGTGCTCTCACAGAAAGAAGTCCCATATATCACATTCAATGATGATTTCATGTTTAACCTTGGGACTATGCAAAAACAATCACTCTCACAAAAGATATTTATGCGTAATGACTATACCATAGACTTACCCCTATACTTATGACTTAGACTTTTAACTAACTAGACTAGATCACTTTAGGACTTTCTAGGCTTGTAACGTAGGCTCAAGGGCTTTGGTATGATATTTTAGGAAAATAGTGACTAAAGGCCCTCCTTGAAACTACACTTTTCTAAACTTTCGCCCCACCAACATAGTTATTCTCACCTTATTCTCCCTTTTTTCTTATTCAAGCTTTTCTGGGTGCCTTCTTTTCATTTTTCATCCTTTTGCCTTGTTTCTATAATTCATTTTGCCTTTTAGCTCTTTGCAAGGCCTTTTTTTATTTTCTTGCACCTAGTACATGATTTTTCTTCTTTGTATTCTCATTCCTAAATAACCACCTTATTTTTGTACTTTACCCTTACACCAACCACACTTAACTTAGGCTTTTAGTCTATGTTGAAGTGCACCGTATCTATCCCCCGAACTACGACAACTTTTGGTATACACCCTCAACTTAGGCTTTTTGCCTCAGTTAAGGTACACAATGTTCAAGGAAAGACCGGTGCCTTCACTAGACAAGGCTAGGTTAATTAGGTGTTTTCAGATAATAGTTACATCTTAGGCTCAAATATTTGGAACAAGGGATATAACATAAATTGGGTTGGTTATTTTAAGGCCAAAGTGGACTATTTCAGAACAATAGCCTAAGATCCTTTCCTAATTCAATTAATCTACAATCTACCTTAGAGTAATAGGGAACAATTTGAATTAGCACAAAACACATAAATCTAGCAAAATAAGCTCACTCTCTCATGACACAACATACTTATCAACAAAAGACTCACAAATGATGTTCTTATCTCAATTTACCCTTATCAGAACAGATATTGTCAAACACCTAAATACGCATGGCTGCTATCTAACTACTAATCAAAACTATTTTTAGTAGGTATCATATTTCAAAACAAAGCACAAAGACATGCTATATGCCATAAGTATTAGTACTATATGCTACAAATATTATCTAAACATCCTAAACATGTCGGTTCAACAGAAATTAAATATCCACAGGGAAAAAGAACATAGAAAAGAAAAGACCGGGATAAAAAATTGGGCTAGTTATGGACCATAAGATACTCAGACTTTACTAAGGTTCATAACTACCCACACCCCATTAAAAAAGATGTGCATTGTCCCAATGCACAAAAGTAATCAAAAATAGAACATAAGGGGTCAAAAAACATACCTGGGCACCTAAGCTCCAAGGTTCCTTGGGTTGCCTCCCAAGCAGTGCCTACTATATTATCGTGGTACGACATAGATAGCTAGATCACTCGGACCTCCTCAAGATCCTATTCTTCGACTGTCTTTATCTTTTCCACATTTCCAAGATATGGCTTTTTCCTTTCGCCATTTACTTTGCAAGTTCCTCCATTTCGTCTCGCCAATTCAATGGCCCCATGATCAAAAATGCGAGCTACTCTAAAGGGTCCCGACCATCTAGATTTGAGCTTCCTAAGGAACAATTTTAATCTTGAATTATAAAGAAGCACCAAGTCCCCTAATGTAAATTTTTGATTCTCTATGCGACTATCATGCTGCATCTTCATTCTTTGTTTGTGCAAGGCTGAGCTCTCATATGCTTTCAAGAAAAACTCGTGAAGCTTATTGAGTTGGCTCAGCCTAGAGTTTGCTGCATCATTCCACTCCAAATTCAACTTTTTCAATGCCCACATTGCCTTATGCTCAAGCTTCACTGCAAGTGACATGCATTCCGGAAGACAAGTTGGAAGGGAGACATGCTTATAGGGGTCTTGAAGGCAGTACAATATGCCAAAATGCGTCATCCAGCTTTCATGACCAATCTGTCTGGTTTGCATTCATAGTGTTGGATAGGATATGTTTAATTTCCCTATTAGACACCTCCACCTATTCGCTTGTCTGAGGATGATAAGGTGACGCCACGTGATGTTCCACTCCATACTTTCACAGAACAGCTTTAAAATGTCTATTGCAGAAGTGAGAACCTCCATCGCTGATAATTGCCCGAGAGGTGCCAAATCTTGAGATGATTTTTAAGAAATACCATGACACTTTTGCCCTTATTGTTGGGTAGAGCCACGGCCTCCACCCATTTTGAGACACAATCCACAACAACTAGGATATACTTGTTTACATGTGAGCTAACAAATGGTCCTTTAAAATCTATCCCCCATACATCAAATAACTCAATCACCATAATAGGGTTTTATAGGGAGCTTATGCTTGAGGGAAACCTCACCTTTTCTTTGGCACTTGTCACAAGCTTGGGCACAGTCGTGGGCATCTTGGTGGATGGTGGGCCAGTAATATCCACATTATAAGATCTTGTAGGCTGTTCCAATTCCACTATGATGCCCTCCCACTAAAGATGAATGACATGCCTCAAGTATGCTCATCATTTCAACCTTAGGAACATAGCGATGAATAATCCCATCAGCACATACGTGGAACAAATATGGATCATCCCAAAGGAACTTCCTCGGATTAGACAAAAACTTCTGACGCTGATGTGTGTTTAGGTTAGGGCCACGATTTCACTTACCAGATTTTTGCATAGTTTGCAAATCAGGGTATCAGATCATGAGATGCAGCCAACACTCTCTTCATGGGAAAAGAATCATTTATATCAAGCTCATCATCAGATTTAATCATTGCATCATCTTCCAATCTGGAAAGGTGATCTCCAACCTAATTCTCTGTCCCTTTTTTTACGATAATGTCAAAGTTGAACTCTTACAAAGGAAGCACCCATCTCATCAACCTGGGTTTTGCATCCTTATTAGCTATAAAATATTTAAGTGTTGAGTGGTCTGTATGCACCATTACTTTGGCGTGTAATAGATACGGTATGAATTTCTCGAATGCAAAGACCAATGCGAGTAGCTCGTGTTAGGTGCCAATGTACTTTTTCTAGGCTGTGTTTAGGGCTTTGCTGGCATAGTATATGGGATGTAATATCTTCAATCCTTCAAAAGCACATGAACTTAGCATCTTTCTCCATCTATTTTCACATTGGGTGTGAATTTTAGAGAAATCTTTTATGAACCTCTGATAGAATGTTATATGCCCTAAGAAATTCCTCAGACCCTTTAATGAGATCGATGGGGGAAATTTCTCAATCACCTCCACCTTAGCTCTATCGACCTCAATTCCTTTGATATCATCTGCCCCAACAAAATGCCTAGTTTCACCATAAAGTGACACTTCTCCCAATTTAGTACCAGATGACTCCTCACATCTTTGCAGAACCATATGTAGGTGCTTCAAGCAATCCTCAAATGAGTCTCCAATCACACTAAAGTAATCCATGAAGACTTCAATAGTGTCTTCCACCATGTCTGAGAGGATGGACATCATGCATCTCTTGAATGTTGTTAGGGCATTGCACAACCTGAATGACATCCTCTTAAATGTGAAGCTTCCATAGGAGCATGTAAATGTCGTCTTCTCTTAATACTCTGGAGCAATGGTGATCCGATTCTAGCCTGAATACCCATCAAGAAAGTAGTGCCACCCTATTTCAACTAGTCGATCCAATGTTTGATCCATGAATGGCATAAGGAAGCGATCTTTTTCTATCGAAGCATTAATCTTTCTGTAATCCATGCATACCTTCCACCCCATGACTAGCCGCATCGAGATCAACTCATTGTTGGCATTTGGTACCACTGTGATACCTCCTTTCTTTGGAACACACTGTACCGGACTCACTCATTCACTATCGAAAATTAGATAGATTACTCCTACTTCCAACCATTTGATGATCTCTTTACAGACAATCTCTAGCCTGGGGGGTTGAGGTGCCTTTGGTGCTCAATGCTCGGCTTGTAGTTTTTGACCAACTGGATTTTGTGAGTACATACCCCGGGACGGATACCAATTATATCTGCAATCCTCCATCCCATGGCCTTCTTGAATTGTTTAAAAACCCATACAAGGGCACTCACCCTCTCCTCATTCAGGTCCATAACAATTATGGCTGGCAAAGTGTTGTTAGCTCCCAAAAATGCATACCTAAGCTGTACTTGAATGGCCTTCAATTATAACGCTGGTGGGTCTTCAATGGAGGGCTTTGTAGGTGGTGACTCCCGATTTGTTCAAATCAACCTCTAGTTTAGTTTAGCTCCTAGGACCATGCATAGTCTGGGATGTCATAACTGTTGAAGTTCATCAGTACTGCTTCCAATTTATCAACACCCAATCTTTCTTCAAGAGGTACATCTGGTTCAACTTCATCAATAGTCTTGATAACATAAACCAATCACATCTTTTCCTTTCTTTCCTTGCTGACACACATTGAACATGACGTTATCTTTCCCAAATCTTAACTTGAGTAGGCCTTTCTCCATATCCACCAAAGGTGCGTCCAGTAGCTAAGAAGGGCCTTCCCAAGATAATAGGAACTTGAAAATCAACTTCACAATCAAGGATCACAAAGTCTACAAGGAATAAAAAAAATTTCAATTTCACCAACACGTCATAATGTATCCCCATAGGCTTCTTCATAGTTAGATCTGCCATCAGTAACTTCATTCTAGTTGGAGTAGGGGCTCCCTATCCAAGCTTCTTGTAGACTGCAAGGGGCATCAATTTAATACTGACACCTAAATCACAAAGTGCCCTTGCGAACTCCACATCTCTTATAGTATAAGGTATGGTCAGAGCACCTGGATCTTCAAGCTTCTGACCAAGGACTTTGTAGTGACAACACTATAATGTTGAAGTTCTTGAGAAAGCTCCTAACTCACAATGTGCTTTTTGGCGACCAAGTTCTACATATACTTCGCATAGATCAACATTTTCTCCAAAGCTTCGATGAGAGAGATGTTAACAGATAGCTACTTTAACATGGAGAGAAAGTGCTTCAACTTGTCTTCGTCCTTTTTTTTAATTCATTGAGGTAAGGGAGGAGGAGGCCTAGGAACGGGCTTAAACCTCTATTGTTCTTAAACTACTTCACTCACCCCATCCTTGCCACCACCATCTCATGTATCCGTATCCTTAGCTGCAACCATCTTCTCACGAACATCTTCCTCATCAACTGGCAAGGAGAATCAATAGTGCTCTTGCCACCCCGAGTAGTAATTGCCATACACTGCCCTTCATTCTTAAGATTTTGCACTGTATTACTAGGCAGTGTGCCCCTCTGATACTAATTCAACTGAGTTGACACTTGATCGAATTATTGTTCCAGCTGTATGATAGCCACATAATGAGACTCTTAGGTCTCATCTTATGTCTCAGCCTTCTTCAACAGGTGATCAAATATCTCCTCAATTCTGAAATTGCTTGCACCTGTGTCGTGATTGGGTGGTGGCACTTAAGGATCATTTCTGAAGCCCTCTCTGTGTTACGACCCAAGCCTAGGGCCTAGACTTGACCGGCAAATAGGGAACCCGAAGGAACCCTAAACAAGTCTTATAGCATATCATTACACATCCTTAATCGCTGAAGTAATTAAAATGACAATAAGAGATAAGAATAAACTGGGGAATTGGGACGAAAGGGAACATCTTTCATATCATAAGCAACAAGAGTCAATATAGAGTCAAAGATCATAACATAAATACATATCTTGTCCAACAACACCTATACTACATAGGTAAGAGCGGGGGCCACGATAAGTGACCGGGCTCACCTTCATAGTCAATACATATATAAAAGAAAGATAGTCTTAGAGCATTTCAAGAGATCATAAGCAACATCCACGGAATGGAGGAATCACCAACTAACTTGAGAGACAATTGTTCTAGCCATGTGGAGGAGGATGCTCAAATGGGGCTCTAGTTTCTACATGGTGATATCATGCAGGCATAGAGTATGCTTTAGTACATTTGAATGTACTAAGTATGTAAAATGCAATGCAACAAGTGATAAATGAGATATTCAAAATGCATAATCATAGGCAATAAGTAACATATAGTAATATGGCATGCATGGGAGATGCATGTAGCAAATCATACTTATATGGAACATAACACTATCACAACTCTAGCCTAGGGCCTAGATGTGACACGGGGCAAGGGGAACCCGAAGGGACCCCAGGCAAGCCTCTTAGAATATCATTACACATCCTTGGTTGCGGAAGCAATAAATCAAGCATCAAGAGATAAAAGAATGAGGAAGCCGGGGCTGAGGGAAAACACTTCCATATCATCACAATCAAGATAAAAGAGTCAAGTGCATATCATAGATACATAACATGTCCAATAAACACCTCTAAAATATAGATAAGAGCGGGGGCCAAGATAAAGTAACGAGGCTCACCCTCATAGTCTAATAGAACATAAGAAAGAGTGTCTCAATACATAATAAGAGAACCTTGGCTAAGGTCCCCAAAGTGGAGGACTCACCAACTAGCTTGAATAACACGGGACTAGCCACGTGGAGGAGGGTGATGATCAACTTGAGCACCAGTTCTTACACGGTGACATCATGCAGGCATAGAGCGTGCGTTAATACATTTAAATGTACTAAGTATGTAGGATGCAATGCAAACAAGAATTAAGCATCATAATCAAAATGCATAACAACAGGCATAGACATACTATAATAATATGACATGAATGAACAATGCATAAGTAAAAACATGCTTATGTAACTCATGCGTATATAGGATATCATATGTTTAGAAGAGACCAAGCTAGATTTCAAAATGTACAACCCTTTAGTAGTTTAGTGATGATGTCGCCCCATCACTTAGGTGGATGAGTACTAACCCTCATATAGGTTGGTGATAATGCCACTCCATCACCAAGGTTGAGAAGTATGAACCCTTCCCCAGGTACAAGCCCCCATATAGGTTAGTGATGATACCACCCAATCACTAGGTGGAGAAGTACAAACCGTTCCCTAGGTTGATGAGTACAACCCCCCATCTAGGTTATCCGAGTTCTTAGTCCCCCAGATTGGGCATGGTCTAATGCAACACTTTATATAGAATATACCATATACATAAGCTCATTTTATCATTATATAATCAATTATATGATATCTCATGCTTTGGACCTTCAACTCCTCAAGAAACCACATCCGGACATTTTATCAAACACTTGAGGGTGTGAAATGGTAGTATAAAACCATGCGATTTAGGGATAAAATCATGCAAGAAAATCCATTGTAAAACCATCAATCAAAACCTTGCAATACTTCAAGACATATACATCAAAACCCCTCATCAAATCTTATAACAGAACAATGATTTATATCTCAAAACATAGCAAAACAGTCACAACATTTCATAGCTTTATCATAGTGTGCAGTGAGTTTCATAATATGCAAGGCACATTTTTAAATCAACTTTAAATCATGCAATTTGAGTAAAAGGAGACTTCGGTATCATGGGTGAAAGGAACCCATGAAAGAAACCCACATACATTGCTTGGAGATGAACTTAGTGAAGATTGGAGATGGAAACTTGAATCTTGAAGAAGAACCTTGAAGGAAAACCTTAGCTTGGGATGAGGGTTTGGGACTTGAGCTTAGGGATTTAAAATATGACTAAGTATTTAAGTGACTATTGGGAAATGTTTTGGGATGATATGAGGGTGAATTAAGGCTAAGTATAGGTAAAAAAACATTTGGAAACACTTAGGCCCAATACCTCAAGCCTTTGACCAAGACAGAAATCACTGGCAGTGAAATACACACGGACTTGTCGCAGAGGAAAATTAACACATGTTCACGGCAGCTGCGCATCGTGGTGTTGTCGCGGATCCTCTCTGGAAATTGAATACTTGGAAATTTGAAATTGTAATTCGATTGCTCTAAAATCAGGGTTAGACCCTTTTGCCCCTAATTATGACTCCCTGAATAAGAATATGAAGTCAGATTTTCGAAATAACAAAAGGATTTTGAGATATATGGAAATTAAAATTTACTGCATTTCGAGGCACATTTTCGAGCCATTTTTGGGTTTGTTTCAATATTTCCGCATTGAAAGCATTCATACAAATGTAAATAAACATAAAAGACAAGAATCATCATAACAAACCAACTGCAATTGAAATGCGACATTACATTTAAAGCACCATTTTCAAAATCTCGACATAAATGTAAAATTATCATAAACTTGCCAACTTAAACATGAATGCATATGAATAACATAGGGGCTGAAACATAAGACTTGAAATCATATAGAGAACTTAGAATTAGTACCTTAGGCTTGAGTGAAGTGGAAAAGATAGTGATACCACTTTTGCATGTTCGCTTC
>JAPFFP010074404.1:0-23580 GCA_026153255.1 Solanum medicagineum | reverse complement strand
TTCCAGAAGTCTACCGGGATCTCATCGGGCCCGATCGCCCTCCCCCTCTTCATCCTACTAATAGCCCGTCTTACCTCCTCAACTCTGAACCGCCTGATATACCCAAAATCACGGTGGTTATCGGAGCTTGTCAACTCACCCAGTTCAATATCCCTATCTCCTTTTTCATTTAAGAGTTTATGGAAATAAGCTTCCCACCTTAATTTAATGGAATTGTCATCCACTAACACCACACCCTCTTCATCCTTGATGCACTTCACCTCGTCCAAGTCGCGAGCTTTCCTTTCTCTTACTTTAGCGAGCCTATATAATCTCTTTTCCCCGCCTTTATCACTTAACTCTTCATAAAGGCACTCAAACGCTGCTGACTTAGCATTTGTCACCTCCATCTTTGCTTCTGACTTGGCCGTCTTATAAATTACAATTGAAACAACTAATGAAATATTATGAAGTCGTTGAATCAGACATATCAATATATACACAGCTGCCCTTAAACTAAAAAGTCCACAAATTATTTTTGTTGGCTCATCAGAGGCCGCAATATAAATTATTTTTTAGTCTCAATTTATGTAACATCAATAGATTTTTTATTTATATTTAAAAAATTATTGTAAAATTATAATTGAAACAGCTAAAGAAATATTATGAAGTAATTGAAGCAGACACGTCAATGCGCAGCTGTCTTGAAAAGATTAAATTTAAAAGTCCACGAAATATATTTTATTGGCCCCATATAATAAAGGCGAAAAAGCAGGTAGGACAACCAGAAGCTGCTCAAGCAGGCAGCTACAACCGGAAGCTGCTGCCTTAGGCTGCAATAGTCTCAATTTATGTAACATCGATAGATTTTTTATCTATATTTAAAAAATTAATTGTCAAATTATAATTGAAGCAGCTAAAGAAATATTATGAAGTAATTGAAGCAGACACGCCAATACGCAGTTGCCTTGAAAAGTTCACAAAATATATTTTATTGGCCCTATAGAACAAAGGCAGCAGATAGCTGAAGTAGGTAGGACCACCAAAAGCTGCTCAAGCAGGCAGCTACGACCGGAAGCTACGACCTTATTCTCTTATATATAAGTAGTAATACACTAGTAAAGATAGCTCGAACAAATAAATATGTTTGATTATTTTCACTCTTCTTCGTATAATTAAATTTAAATTTAAAATATGATATTTCATTCGTTTTAATTTATTTGTTCTTTTTTTAGTTCATCTAAAAAATATATATTTGATTATTTTTACACTTTTATTCGTATGACTAAATTTAAATGTAAAATATGACATTTCATTCGTCTTAATTCGTTTGTCTTTTTTTTAGTTCATCTCAAAAAGATGTCTCTTTCTCTCTTTTTTTTTTTGGTAACTTTTAAAATTTAATTTTTCACATGACATGTTACCACAAATCAAAAAATATTTTTGATACACTTGAGTCAAATAATTTGATATATGTTTAATTTGAGATCACAAAATTTATAAATCTTATTAACTTTTGGCCAAAATAAATAGGGAAAATTAATTAAAATGGAGATAATATTTAGTTTGATTAAAAGATTAATCAGGCATGAGCCCACATATGTTATTTTTTGTCTCAATTTATGTGATATTGATAGATTTTTTATACATTCTTAAAAAAATTAAGTTGTTAGTTATTACGGGTTATAGTATATTTTATGTTTATTTTAAATAATATATGTTACTTATTTTGTTCCAAATTTATGTTGTGTCATACAAAATTTTGAAAGTCAATCAAATTTTTACAATGTTTGGTCAAATTATTACTTGTTGTAAGTGGACCCAATTTTGTAGCTATGTGAAAATGAAGAAAAACGAAATAATCTAGTGGACCCAATTATGTTGCCTATGTAAAATGAAGTAAAATGAAAGTGTTGTTGAGGGCCGAATTCGTGACGTAGAACACAAAATATTATGCTCCAACCGTCAAACCAAGCAACTATCTTATGTAGAAATGCCCCAAAATTGCTATTTATCTACAGGAAGGCACAATTGTCGGACCAAGCCCAAACCTCATATGCTATGTAAAAACAAGCCAAAATTGTAGGGTTTCATAGGTTTCCTATTTCCGCCCCCTTCTTTCCATCTTAGTTCTTTCCTTCTATCTCGCCGATGTTTACTCCCTGGGTGAATTGATGAGTCGTAGAAATACAACTCGTTTAACGCTTTAAACAAAGGATTTTTGCGCGTTATCAAGCAAATTTGTTATTTTGATTTTCGTTTTTATTATTTTTCAGGAAAAAGACTAAGTCATAGAGAAATGAGAGTGCGATAGAAAAAAGATGAAAAAGAGTGCAAAGAAGAGCAAAAATGAAACCAAGTGTGGGCACGCGGGGGCCTACATGGCTCGTGTACTTCCACACGGACCGTGAGGCCCATCATGGCCTCACACTTGGCTGATGGTAGAGGCTAATGGGAAAAAGCGCTGGAAAATTTGGGGAAGGCAAGTCCCACGGCATGTGTCACAGACCGTGGGATGTCAACGTGACGTGAAGGGGTAGTCCATCGAAAGTTTGAGAGATTTTGTCCAAGTGGCACAAGACGGCACGTCTCACGGGCCGTAGATAGTGACACGGGCCGTGCAAGAGATTCTCAAAGTGATGTAGAGGCACTACCATCGATAAGCAAGCGAAATGGGTTAAGGAAGTCCAGACGGCGCATTGCATGGACCGTGTGATCAACCCCGGTCCACGACGTGGAGGCGTGTGCAAAAAAGGGAGCAAGAAAATGACTAAGGCGTGGCAAACAATTTGTTTCACAGACGTTTAAGCTCACATGGCCCGTTCAACAGTACGTGGAGCTGCAGTTCACCTATGAAGCTAAGGTCGACCAGATGGACCGTGTAACAGTCCGTCCAACGTGTCACAGACCATTTAGTGGTCCATTGCCTTGCCGATGGGATTTTTCCTATTTTAATTTGGGTTAGGTTTTCTTTATATATAAAAAGTTATTTTATTTTGTTTTTACGGAGTCTTGGGCGGTGAGAGCTAGAAAACATTGAAAAATATTATTTTCTTAGAGATTTCACAAGATTTTGGAATTTTACTTATCGAATTCAAGATTGTAACTTGTTGATTCATCGATTCTTCAATAGTAATTCATTTATTATGAATTCCTTGTATCGTTACGAGTTTTATTCCTTGAATATGTTACACTAAACCCATAACTAGGGTTGATAAGATAGGTGAATATGGGGTAAATCTCGGGATAGATTAGCGTATATATCGTAGTAATCTTCATTATAATTTCTTCCTTGACGAGTTGACGCATTAGGGTAAGCCTTTATTCATTACATGTCCGAAAGGGATGTTTTTATTAGGAAAAGAGTCTACGACGAAAATTTGATGTTTTTAACCTAGTCTAAGTACTTGAGACTGAAAGGTGAGAGTATTCCAGGATTAACAACAAGGGTTAGTAAGTATATGTTCTGAGACCGAAAGGTGAGGAATGATATACATTTAAGAGGGACCGAGAGGTAAATTAGATGTTACGTAACTTGTTAGATCTTATATCCGTAATCATGAACGAGTTTACCACTAGATTCGGCTATCGCATTAGATGTCACGGGGAACACAATCCTAGTTTCGCATAAATTGTTTCAAATCTAGTATTTCTTGCACTCATTTATTGATTTAGTTTAGTAAATTGGTTTGAAAAAACAAAATCCCCCATTTACTTTAAGCACATTTGTTTCGTGAATAGATATTACATCTGAAAATGGTGCTAATAGATGTATTCTCATGCATTCCCTGTGGGATCGACCTCAACTCTGGTTGAGTTCTATATTTGTTCAACGACTGCTTTACTATTCCGTTTGGAGTATAAGTTTGGGTGTATCAAATTTTGGCGTCGTTGCCGAGGAATACGGCGAAGTAATAGTCTACTAGTTTCTATTTTCAGTTTGTAATACTAGTCCCTAATTTTACTTTTGTTTCTTGTTTTTGTTTCTTTGTAGGGAGCCATCGTTACATGCCAAACACTCGAAGCAAGGGTGAAGCACTTGTTCCCTACGACCCTGTGCTTACTAAACCAATCCGCAGAATGAATACCCAAGAATGGGAAACAGATAGACTGAGAGAGTTGGCTATTGAACCCTGCAGGTGGGGGAAACGATGGTTTGGGTGACTATGACAATGCTGGAAATGAGGTACCGCCGGCATCCACTTAAACAGGTGCCGCTGCCCGGTGTTAGACCCCAAGTGCCTAGGCAACCCCAAGCATTGAACGATGATGATGAGGGTGCTGGGACCACTGGGGCAATTGTATTTCCCCTATTGGCCCCAAGTGTTAACTTCACTATCACTAGTATTATGCTGTAGATGCTATAGTTGAAAAGGTAGTTCACTGGTACGACAATAGAGGATGAAAATCAACATGTCCTAAACTTTCTGGCGACATGCCAATCGTCTGAGATTCCTGGGGTCAGTCAGCGGGCAATTAGGTTGCGGTCATTCCCATTGTCTCTTTCTGGTGCAGCAACTAAGTGGCTGAATAAGCTTCCACATGATTCTATCCACACTTGGGGAGAGTTAAAGAAGGCATTCTTGGAGAGGTTCTTCCTTGCATCAAGACAACTCAAAATCACAGATGACATTGGCTCTCACAAGCAACTGCCGAATAAAGCACTACATGAGACTTGGGAGAGATTCAGACAAAAGCTTAAGAAGTGCCTCGATCATCTCCTCACAGATGAGCATTTGAAGCAAGTCTTCTACGGGTCTTGCAATTTTGTGACAAAGCCGATCATTAATGCTCCTTGTGGGGGATCATACATATCTAGGAATTTTCCAGACATAATGTTGATCTTAGATCAGGTAGCCAAGAACAGCAGGGCATCGTACACTGGAGATGGAGATTGTTCGGGGTTCGTCTTTGAGATGACTGTGAAGCAGCGATGAAAGGAGGAGGAACAAGATCAAGACATGGCACACATGAATACCTAACTGGACTTGCTGGCAAAGTGGTTCTTAGACGGAGGTGCAGAAAAGGTCAAAGTTGTAGACACAATGCCGAGGTACGATGATCAAGGGTACAATTATGATGAGGAGGCGAACTTCTTAGGCAACCAAGGGGTTACCGGCCATTTAATCCTGGTAACCAAGGTCAGAACTATGGTCGTGATCAGAACTATCAAGGAAACTAGCAGAATAGAGATGGCTATAAGAAGAATGAGCGTCAGAATATGGGTGGTGGAACCTCCAAATTAGAAGAGATGATGGCAAAGGTGCTTGACAAAGTTGAGTCCACGGAGGTAGGGATGCGAGATATAAAAGGGGAGATGTCCAGTATTCGGCAGTTAGTCGACTCGCATTCCACCTCGATCAAGCAATTAGAGCAGCAAATGGGGAAATTGTCAGCAGCCATAAATCAGAGAAAAGCTGGGTCACTATCAAGCAATACTATTCAAAACCCAAAAAATGACGGTCATTGCATGGTAGTGACCACGAGAAGCGGTAAAGTACTCTCTGACCATATTGTGCCTAGTAATGTAGGTCTGGATAAAGCTAAAGGCAAGATGCCCGACCCTGTGGAGGTGTATGTCGATGAGTTGACTGAAGAAGCTGAGATGACACCAGCAGAGCCTGAGGTCGTGGAGGAGCCTGAGGCGACACCAGCGGTGACCCAACCTCTGCGAGCGATTCCTAAGCCACCACCACCATTCCCACAAAGATTGCAAAAGAAGGTTGAAGATGGCAAGTTTCAGAAGTTCTTATCCATGCTAAAAGAGATTTCAGTGAACATCCCTCTAGTGGAGGCACTTGAACAGATGCTGAGCTATGTTAAGTTCATGAAAGACTTAGTGACTAAGAAGAGGACATACACGATCGAGCTGGCAAACAATCTCCATCACTGTAGTGCCATTGCCACAAGATCTCTTGTAGAAAAGGAGGAAGATCCAGGAGCTTTAACCATCCCGTGTACCATTGGAGCATTTAATTTCGCAAGGGCTCTCTGTGATCTAGGTGCCAGCATCAACTTGATACCGCTGGCAATTTACAGGTAGCTAGGCTTAGGAGCCCCTACACCCGCTACAATGCAGCTACTCATGGCAGATAGATTGGTAAAGTGCCCCGTGGTTATTCTATGTGATGTGCTGGTTTGTGTGGGACATTTCATTTTATCTGCGGACTTAGTTATTCTGGACTATCAGGTAGATTTTGAGGTTCCCATCATCCTCGGGAGACCATTTTTGGCTACTGACAGGGCGTCGATAGACGTAGAGCGAGGACAGTTGACTTTCAGACTCAACACAGAAGAGGTGAAGTTCAGTGTGTGTGCTGCAATGAAGAGACCTAGGTTGTGATTTATATCCTAGATGTTGAAGATGATTGTGTTTCTGAGATCCCACTTGAGGAAACAATGATTATAGACTGATGTGTTGTCAAATTACAGCACATTTGGTGCCTAAAACAATGGATTTTGTGAGTTCTCAAAGTGGCTTTTTAGTGTTTTGATGTGTTTTTGTGTTAATTTTGCAGAAAAGTTAGGTTGGCATTATTTTGAAGAAAAGTTGCAGATTTTGCTGAAGCATAGGCCATACGAGCCCCCCCTACGAGTTGCATCTCACACTACGAGTCATAGGGTGGTGTCGTAACAGGAATCAAAGACCAAAAGTTCAGGAATCTGGCAAGTGGAGGTCACTACTATGAGCCTAGCCTACGAGTTGTAAGACACACTACGACTCGTACAGGTGGACTCGAAGCAAGAATATGAGAACCAAAATATTGGACCAAAAAACTGAAGACCAAGACTATGAGACCAAATATACGAGTCATAGCTCAAGCAACGACTCATACCTATGGGTCGTATCAGTTCAGTCCAAAATGCCAAGATCCTGATACGAGACCCCGACTACGACTCGTAGGCCATCCTACGAGTCGTAACTGCAAAATTTATTAGATGCTAGCTGTCTTTTCTGCATAAATTTTAGGGTTTGTTTTATACACACTATAAATAGTTTAAGTTAGGTTATTTTGAGAGAGTTCGACCAGAGACACTACTCCAAGTTATTTTTGAAACTTTTCTTAGGTTTAAGAGTATTTACTTGTTCTTTCTTGAAAGACTCATTTTGGGAAATTGCAAATATTGCTTTGTACTCATTGTGGATCAATCAAGCTTGTGGGTTTGGAACTTGTGGTGCTTATTTCCTTCATTGTTATTGGTGAAACTCTTAACTATGTCTCTTATTTGTATTTTTGTGTGTTTTGCTTTAGCCATAGGTAGCTAAGCACCCACAACTTGAGGTTGTGAGAACCATAGGTAGTTGACTTGAAATGACCTAGGTTTTTTGTATATTTATGATTGGGGTTTTGCATGTATTATTTATTTCCCTTCATGATTAATGTTGTTTGGTGGTGGCCAACACTGAACCCGACTTACTATCACGATCCCAACCAAGGTAATGACGAATAGGAAAAGGAAAGTAGATGATAGGAGTCGGTTGATGTATTCCCGTCTAATCGATCAAACCTGACCAAGGAGAGGTTGACTGGGGTAATCGGTAATGGTTAGTTGGTACGCCATGGTAGCCAACTAAGCGCCATGGTGAAATTCGACATTTACCTTCACAAAAAGGCTGGAAGAACCTAAGTTACCTTCCTACATGCAGTTCACTAATCATATTTATGTTATCTAGGATAATTGAGTCAACGAACTATGGGGAACACAATTCCCGTAATCTAGTTAGCATTTATTTTATGTTGTTTTTGAATCACAAATCCCCCTATAGTTATAGATACTAGAAATGATTAGTAGTAAAATCCTATAGCCAAGCCTTGTATTTCGTGTGGATTCAACCCTAACCTCGGTTAGGTTAATTACTGATAGCGACCACTTTCTTATTGGAGCGTGACCATCAATCATAGACACATTAGCAGTGGTGTTGATGAACTTCCTAGATGATGGTATTAGCGGGTATGCAGATACTGTGAATGCATTGCAAGGTAGGGGAACCAGGCTATTTGTCCCCAGAAAATTGGACTTAGATTTGCAGAACAGGTCCACACCGCCAGCTAAACCTTCCATTGAGGAGTCTCCAGCTGTGGAGCTCAAGGAGCTACCCCAACACCTCAGGTATGTATTTTGGGTACTGACAACTCTCTTCCTGTGATTGTAGCTGCAAATCTTCATGAAAACCAGGTAGAGGCATTGCTGGGGGGCCTCCAATAATTCAAGCGAGCTATTGGTTGGCCCATTGTGGATATCATAGGGATTCCTCCAGGGATATGCACACACAAGATCAAATTGGAGGATAATTGTATGCCTAGTATTGAGCACCAACGCAGGCTGAACCCACCTATGCAAGAGGTGGTGAAAAAGAAGATCATCAAGTGGCTGGATGCTGGGGTGATATACCCCATTTCAAACATCAAGTGGGTCAGTCCAGTGCAGTTTATCCCAAAGAAAGGAGGTATGACAATGGTTGCCAATGACAAAAATGAGCTAGTCCCATTGAGACCTGTGACTGGATGGCGAGTATACATGGACTATGAAAGCTGAATAAATGGACCTTGAAGGACCATTTCCCAATGCCCTTCATGGACCAGATGTTAGAAAGGTTGGCAGGTAGAGGGTGGTACTGCTTCTTAGATGGGTACTCGGGCTATAATCAGATATCCATAACCCCAGAGGATCAGGAGAAGACTACTTTTGCTTGTCCGTATGGGACTTTTGCTTTTAGTAGGATGCCCTTCTGGCTATGCAATGCCCCAACCACCTTCCAGTGCTGCATGATGTCAATCTTTTCTGACATGGTTGAAGACACCCTCGAGGTATTTATGGATGTCTTCTCTGTAGTGGGTGATTCCTTTGATAAATGTCTGTTGAATCTTAGTAGGGCACTACAGCGTTGTGAGGCGGCTAATTTGGTGCTAAACTGGGAGAAGTGGCACTTTATGGTCAAAGAGGGGATAGTTCTTGGCCCTAAGATTTCTGAGAAGGGCATAGAAGTAGATAAGGCGAAGACCGAGGTGATTGAGAAACTGCCGCCTCCCCTATCTGTGAAGGGGGTCTGGAGTTTCTTTGGGCATGCAGGTTTCTACCGACAATTTATCAAAAACTTCTCTAAGATCACACATCCTTTGTGCAAACTATTGGAGAAGGATGCAAAGTTCCACTTTGATGATAGCTGCAAGCATGCCTTTGAGACTCTGAAGCAAAAACTGATTTCTGCACCTGTGGTGGTTGCACCTGACTGGACTGCCCCGTTTGAAGTGATGTGTGATGCAAGCAGAATTGTTATGGGTGTTGTGCTTGGACAGAAGCTCAACAAGATTTTCCACCCCATATACTGCGCCAACAAGTCCCTCAATAATGCTCAAAAGAATAATATGGTGATTGAGCAGGAACTATTGGTTGTGGTATACGCATTTGATAAGTTTCGGACATACTTATTGGGCACCTAATCAATAGTGCACACCGACCTGCGGCTTTGAGATACCTCATGGCAAAGAAAGAATCTAAGCCGCGGTTGATCAGATGGGTTCTCCTACTGTAGGAGTTTGACTTCGAGGTCCTAGAAAAAAAAAGGATTTGAGAACCAAGTAGCAGACCACTTATCCAGATTAGAGGATGAGTCATGACTGAAGGATTGGTTGAACATCGATGATTCCTTTCCCGATAAGCAGGTATTGTCAGATTCTATTGATCTCATTCCTTGGTTTGCTGATTTTGCTAACTTTCTAGTGAGCGATATTATGCCAGAGGGCCTTAACACTCACCAAAGAAAAAAGTTTCTTTTTGATGTGCGCAAGTACTTCTGGGATGACTCATACTTGTTCAGAAATTGACAAAGGGTGAAGCAATACTTGGGTACAGTAGAGGATGCCTTAGTGATTGAGGTCTTACTCCTTGACGAAGTCTGAGTAGTCAAGATAATGCGTCGTGTCGCGACATTAAATCAAGTGCTCCATGGGAGGCAACCCATACATTGTAATAGTATAAAGCAACAAAAAAACAAATAAAATAAAATAAATAAATGTTTTTACATAGGTCATGCATTTTTCTTATTTTTAGTGGTCTTTTCAGGTGAGTACAGGTGCCATTTTGGAGGGCGGATGCGCACACAGAGAGCTGGACGTCAAACTAGCCGAAAGCTGGCGAAGTGTAATGCCACGTGCTACTGCACGGGCCGTCTGACCTGGGACGGTTCGTGTGGTAACTCGTCGGGCGTTAAGCTTATGACCCAGGCACGTTAATAAGGTGACATTATTAAAGTGTGACCACACGGGCCATTACACGACCCGTCTATGCTTACACGGCTCGTGTGGCCTGTCGTTCAGCAGGCGTGTGTGGGAGAAGTGTGTCCATGAAACTAGCAAAGTAAAGTGACACAGTCGGTCCATATGGACCGTGTAACATGTCACGGCTTGTGCCACAGGCCGTCTGACGTCTGCGTGTGAAAATGCGTTGAGTTTGGGGAGACGGACGTCACAATGGGCCGTGAAAAGTGTTACGACCCATGAGATTGGGCGTCAAGGTGACATCCACGATTAAAGGGCCAGGTAAGTATCAATTTCCTTAAAGCAAGTTGGATGGATAGTCCAACGGACCATGACATGTGTCACAGGCCGTGAAGCCGCCTGTGTGGCAAGGTTTGATCGGTCAAACTAGTTGACCAAGATTATTTTAAATACCTTTTTTGGTCACCACAACCCACATCAAGATTTCCCATTCTCTCTCTACTCTCACGGTTCCCCCTCCCCTTTTCTCACCTTTCTTAAAATTCCAAAAAATTACTATCTTATTTGTGATGATTTGTGATTTAATCACACGATTCGTAGCTTAAACTAAGTGTGGGTATCAAGTTTTTCAAGCAACTCCTCTTCCTCATTGCTATTCACTAAGTAAGAACCTAATTTCTCTATTTTCTAATGTTGATTTTGGTGCTTGCATATGTAGATCTTAGTCAAAGAATAGCTCTTTCTTGATTTAAAGCATCATAATTTCCATTGTTGATGTTGGGTGTGCATGTGGTGGTGAAAACTACTATTGTTGAGTTCTTAAGGCCTTAACTATGAAAGTGATGATTTTGGGTGCTATTTCACATGAGTTTTTGGGAAATTGATGTGTATAGGCTATTGTGTTGATTGAATTATGATTAAGTAGGGAGAAATTGCATTAGCTTATGTGTATGAGCTTGATACACCAAATATTGGGCGAAAGATGATCAGACGGCCGTTTAAACGACCCGTGTCAAGCTTCATGGACCATGTAACGGCCTGTGACGTGCTGTCTGCCAAACCTTACAACTCAGTCCCCTCTGACAGGTCCTTTCACGGACCGTGTCCCTCTACATAGGTCGTCTGGGGTCCCATTTACCCTGCTCCACCTGCATTATTTTGCATAGGTTTCTTTGAATTTTTAAGTTGCATATGTTATTAAGTACAACGGCCCTATGATAGATTGGGTGATGCCATTCTTAAGGGTTATTGTCGCTTTTATGGCACAAGGGAAGTCTGAGTACCCGTTAGTGCATCAACACGCATGTGCAATAATTTCTAGCGAGGTGTATTCAAGTGTGGCTCTTGCAGATACTATGGGACCACGCAGTAGCTTACTCAGACGCAGTGAGAAGGACAAGCTTGTGTCACGCCGACATGACTCCCCAACTATATCATCTTGTAATCAAGCTGGGAGTTACTCAGGTGGTGACTCCTCCAGTGGATCTGAAGTTCTCTACACAGGCAATGTCTCCCCCCACTTTCCTCGTACTGTGTGGGCCCATCCATCAGGCCGTCACAGATTCCCCTAGTCTAAAGAGGAGGCTCCTTCCACGGGAGTTGAGGAGGAAGCAGCTACCATGGAACAAGAGATCATTTCAGACTAGAACGAGCAGGGGCAAACTCCGGAGGCTGGGGGAAGCGATACTGACGAGCAGGTGAATGAGATCGAACTCCGAGACAGTGATAACGAGGCCATTCATTTTGCAATCTCCCGAACGACAGACCTTGAAACTGCCAGGGCACTTATTGTTTTTCTGAGGGGCCAGTGGATAGTCCCAGGCACTAAGGATAACTACACTAACAGACTTACTAAAGGTTCCGTGGTGTTCAAACAGTAGTTGGTCCTTATGGATGTTCGGGTGATCACCGACCAACTTGACAGAGTTTCGAACATCAGAGATACTTTTAAATCATATAGGTTTGGTTGGATGGCGCAACCACCAGGGTACTACGGGCCCGCCATTGTTGAAGAGTTCTATTCCAACTATGCTGCTAGCCTCCTGAATTCAATGGCGGGTACCCAATTAAGAAAGGTAAAGAGACAGGTCGCCCTTACTAGGTCCCCGAGGTCACATGTAATGGTGAGTGATACACGAGTGAATATATCAGAAACTACCATCAATCGGTTCCTATTTGAGGACTACCAAGCTCCTCCAGATGCCCAGTATATAAATAGACACATGTAGATTATGGATTCAGTGTGGATGTCTGATTCGTCATCTAGGGCTACATTGTTGGGATAGATCACAGAGCGAATAGTCATTCAGAGGGCGGAGGCGCCTTGGGTTACAGACCCCAAGTGTCCTATCGCCAAAGCATCGTTGACATTTGCCGCAAAATTTTGGTGGTTGGTGGTGCAGGCCAGGTTGCCGCACATAAGAAATGATAACCTACTCCAGCCTTCGCATGCTTCTCTTATAGAATGCCTGCTTTCCAGATTCAGAGTAATTGTGGGCCGAATTATTGCTTTCGAGATACAGGACCGAGCTTTATCTGAGAGAGCTGGCATGCCCTTCCTGTGCCTAGTCCGTGCCCTTTGTGTTTCTACTACTCATTTTTTGGACAAGAAGATAGCTCCCAAGGGCGTAGCTACCATTGCGCCAATTAAGGATGTCCTAAACCCTCTCATGAGGAGCAGAACACGTTCACTAGGAAGGCCGACAAACTTCCCATCCACACCTCTACAGTAACCCTTGCCATTTGAGGGCTACACCACCGGCCCACCACCTGGCGTGGCTTTTGAGTAGCCTGAGGGTAGTGGTGCAGCTCCTCTAGTTCAGCAAGGGTACACATATGTGCCCTATGAGTTTTTGGCTAGATTAGTGGCGGACCAGCGACAAACATGAGCTATTGTTGACCAAATTGTAGAGAAGATTCCACAGGTGGTCCAGTCTCATTCGCAGTGGGTGGTAGACCAATGTAATGAAGCCCTTCTGAGTTGAATCACCACGCTACAGAGCCAAGTCAGCACGTTGGAGGGATACTTCCATATCATGTTGGGGAGTATGACTGGGGATGAAATGAAGGATCTGGTACAGACAGTGAATGGTATGAAGGCTCAGATTGCTAAGCTGACTGCACATTATTAGGCCCCTGCATCAGCCCCGCCTCCAGAGTCGTGGCTGAACCTATTCAATGTCCCTTGGCGCCGGTTCTGGATGAGATGTGGGGTGTTCCACCAGCCCCATTTGTGGCACCCGCGCCACCCACTGAGCAGCTCAAGAGGAAGGACAGGGGTAAGTGATGCGGTCACCAAAAGAGTCCTCCCCATGAGCTATAGAAGGAAGAAGACTGGGAGATGCGCAAGGCCGTCAAGGCCCAGCGCCAAGCAGCAGCTGAATGGGCAGAACGAGAGCAGCTGGCCGCAGATGAGGCACAGGCAGGAGCCTCCGATAGCACCTCTGGACTGGGTGCTATATATGTTGATAATGATTCCCCAAGAGGGTCTGGTCCTACCGGCTGCTGACGTCTAGGGCGTCCCAGGTATGCTCTATCCCTTATCTATTCATTAACTTGTGTTATAGTGCAGTGAGGGTACTACACTATCTTTTTGGAGGGGGTGAGTCATCCTGCCACTTGAGAGTTTTTCTTTCCATGTTTCTTTTCTCTCAAGTGTATTATATAGTAGAACTGGCATGTTTATGTCATATTGTTTATGTAAATATAAGTGTTCACAGAAGTCTAGGGTAGCTCTTGTGTTGATCTTTTTGATGTTCCATGTTGAAAATGCTAAGTATATATGCGTTTGCATCTTATCCTGACTAAGTTGCATGATTTTGGTAAGTATTATATGTGTATGGTTGGTATTTTGATGAATGAAGTAGGCCTATGTGATTTAGCACCAACTAGTGTAGAGATGTGCCATGTGTGTATGAGCTAATTGCATAATTACGTCGACGCACTTGTGAGATAGATATTACCTGGTTTGTCCTACTGAAATAATTAAATTACTGGATTAGGATGATATCTTAGGCCGTTGTTGTTGAATAGTCACTTAGCCAAGAAAAATTAACCAACCAAATGGAATTGTCGCTTTGAACCAAAAGTTGAGCCTAAATGGACCTTTTCTTTGTAATCACCTAAATTCACCTCCCCAATCTATCTGTTGATCTCTGTTTTGGCCTTGGTCTCTCCAAGAACATTGTGAACCTCCGCCTAGGACAAAAGCCTAAGTTGAGGGTGGCTTATGTTGGCCCTGGTCCTTTAGAAAGATATTGTGAACCTTGACCTAAGCCAAAGGCTTAAGTTGAGGGTGGCTAGTGTAGGGAGAGCAGAAAAATGAGTGTGGAAAAGAATAAAGTGATAAAAGGAGAAAAAGAAATAGGTTGTGATGGTGAGCAAAGCAATGAGCAAAAAAAATGAATAAAAATAAGTGAATGAGCACGAAAATCGCTTCCTATACTATAGAAAGTGGGAAAAATAAGGGCAAGAAAAG
This sequence comes from Solanum medicagineum, assembly GCA_026153255.1. Lineage (NCBI taxonomy): Eukaryota > Viridiplantae > Streptophyta > Magnoliopsida > Solanales > Solanaceae > Solanum > Solanum medicagineum. The sequence continues at coordinate 8,904 of JAPFFP010074404.1, read as the reverse complement.
TTGGTAACCAAAGAGCAAATGGCTGAGTCGAAGTAAGTGTCTAGGAGAGGTTGTTTAGTCACTTTAATCCTAAATATACCGAGCCCGAGCCTACGTTACAAGCCGAAAAAGTCCTAATATGATCTTAAAAAGGTCATTCAAGAGTTAAGGTAGTGAAAATAAGGGCAAGTTCATGATCGACACGTGTGTGTTCACTGGAAGTCTTTTGTGAGAGTGAGTAACTACATTCCAGTCTTTGTTTTACATACTTACATTGAGTGTGAGACTTCTTTATGGTGAGGGCATTATCTTTTGCATTAATTGATTGCTAACTTGTGTCTCTTTATTCCTAATCATATGTGGACTGACCATGCATGCATGATGTTTGCCTTAATCTTTGTGGGCCCATTTGGGGTGTGAGCACATTCTTAAACTTGTTAGCGGGATATATGCATTGAAAATTGTGGGGGCAATTCATGTTCTAAGTGAGCACTGGTGATTATCCGTTGTTTGGTTGAGTCAGTGTTGCTTGATGACAAACAATGATTCTAAGTTAAGGGTGTTGAAATACAACTCTTTTAACACTTTAAACAAAGGATTTTTGCGCATTCTCAAGCAAATTTGTTATTTTGATTTTGATTTTTATTGTTTTTTAGGAAAAAGACTAAGGCACGGAGAAATGAGAGTGCGATAGAAAAAGGATGAAAAAGAGTGCAAAGAAGAGCAAAAGTGGAACCAACTGTGGGCACATGGGGGCTTACACGGCTCGTGTACTTCCACACGGCGCATTGCACGGACTGTGTGATGAACCAAAGTCTGTGATGTGGAGGCACGTGAAAAAACAGGAGCAAGAAAATGACTAAGGCATGACAAACGATCCGTTTCACGGACTGTTTAAGCTCACACAGCCCGTTCAACGACACATAGAGCGGCAGTTCACCAATGAAGCCAAGTTTGACCAGACGGACCATGTAACGGTCCGTCCAACGTGTCACGGACCGTTTAGTGGCCTGTTGCCTTGCCAACAGGATTTTTCCCATTTTAATTTGGATTAGGTTTTCTTTATATATAAATAGTTATTTTATTTCATTTTTACGGAGTCTTGGACAGCGAGAGCTAGAAAGCATTGAAAAATATTATTTTCTTAGAGATTTCACAAGATTTTGGGATTTTTCTTATCGAATTCAAGATTGTAACTTGTGGATTCATCGATTCTTCAATAGTAAGTCATATATTATGAATTCCTTGTATCATTGCGAGTTTTATTCCTTGAATATGTTAGGCAAAACCCACAACTAGGGTTGTGGGAACCATGACAAATCAATAAGATAAGCGAATATGGGGTAAATCTCGGGATTGATTAGTGTATATATCATAGTGATCTTCATTATTATTTTTTTCATTAATGAGTCAACACATTAGGGAAAGTCATTATTCATTACATGCCCGAAAGGGATTTCTTGATTAGGAAAAGAGTCTACGATGGAAATTTGAGGTGTTTAACCTAGTCTAAGTACTTGAGACCGAAAGATGAGAGTATTCCGGGATTAACAACAAGGGTTAGTACATTTGCTTCTGAGATCAAAAGGTGAGGAGTGATATGCATTTAAGAGGGACCGAGAGGTGAATTAGATGTTACATGACTTGTTTGAACTTATATACATAATCATGAATGAGTTTACCACTAGATTCAGCTATCGCATTAGATTTCATGGGGAACACAAAATCCTAGTTTCGTATAAATTGTTTGAAATCTAGTCATTCTTGCACTAATTTATTGCTTTAGTTTAGTAAATTAGTTTGAAAAACCAAAATCCCCAATTTACTTTAAGCACTTTTTTTTGGGAATAGATATTACATCTGAAAATGGTGCTAATAGATATATTCTCACACATTCCCTGTGGGATCGACCTCAACTCTAGTTGAGTTCTATATTTGGTCAACGACCACTTTACTATTCCATTAGGAGTGTAAATTTAGGCGTATCATGAACTTCGTCTTCTTCCTTCTACTTCTTTGGGTCTGTAATATCAAGATGCCTTGCTTTTTGGAGATGCTATGATATATGGGCTCTGTAATTTATCATTGTTGATGATCCTCCTAACTTCAATGTCCAGACTTCTAAAGTCTTTGAATGTGGCATTTCCTTTATCAATTGCTCTGTTTGCTAGAGAATCAACTAATTGATTCCCCTCCCTTAGTATATGCTGAAAATTATGAATTCTTATGTGCTTACACTCTTTGATTTCCTGTACAATGTCTGCAATCATACATGGTATAGTCCATGAACCAGTCAATATTTTCCACAGTGCTAGAGAGTGTTTGAATTAAGACCTGAGTAGAATTATTTTTTCCTACAATGGCCGCATGCTTGTAGAATATCTTTAGCTTTTGCCACAATGTTTGTAGTTTCTTCAATTGTACCACACTCTGCATACATAATGTCTCCATTTTGATCACTCAGACAGAATGCATATGAACTAATCTTTGGATTGCCCCTTGAAGCCCCATTTGTATTATATTTGATCCACTGTTCTGGAGGTACCTCCAATTTGATCATCAAAATCCACAATTTGGGTTTATACTCCTCTAATTTCTATAGTATGTCTGGCCATCTATTAGATTGCTAGAACTGTAGTTTTCTTACCTGAACCAGTCTTAATACATTCCTTGTAATGTTAAGTATCACCTTTGTTAGAGAAGTGGTTTTCCCTTCATGCTTCCTCATGTTCCTTTCCATCCATAATTCCCATATTATAAAGTTAGGAATAGCTTTAAAATAGGCTTTATGTCTTTACTGACCCTTGTACTTAGCCATAGCATAATCACTTCTCTTAGAGGTAGTTCATTCATTTGTAAGCCTACAAAAGAATAAAAGTAGGACGAAGTCCTATTAGCAATAGGAGATTTCAAAAGCACATTTGCCAGTGTTTCTTACGCAACCTCTTCATAACACCAGCATTTAGATGATCCTTTAATGCCCCATCTTCTTAAAGTATCATTCGCTAGTACTTTTTCTTTCCACAGCCTCCACATTAGGAATGTCATTTTGAATGGCACTTCTTTTGTCCAAATACTTTTGAAAATATTATTTTTCTCCTTCTTATGCCTGATGTAATGCTATGCAGATCTAACCATGAAGCAACCATTATTTTCTAGCATTCAACAAGGCTTATCTTCTCCCTTTTCCTCCCTAGGAGGTATGGTAGTATTGACAATATGGTCAACAATATCTTGCTGGAATAACTCATTCAGTAATTAGACATTCGACTCACCTCCTATAGCAAACTCTCTAACTATTGGCTTGTCTTCCATGCTTGTATCATCTTAATTACATATACTATATAAATCACCCAGACCAGTCCAGTTGTCATACCAAACCATTGCATTTCCTCCATTTTCTTTCCACACTATTTGATGTTCTATGAGATCTCTTGTTGTCAGCAGTTTCTTCCCACTTGAGATTCACCACACCCAGGTTTCCAAAAAATCTCATTAACATTCTTATTCCTGTAGTATTTGTTCTTCATGAATGCACCCCACATAGAATTATTTGCTCTAAAATTCCACCATAATTTACAAAACAAAGCTGCAGAGATATCATGTACTGATCTAAATCCTAATCCCCTTTCTATTTCATGTAAGCGTAGGTTGTTCCGCCTTGTCCAGTGCCTCCCTTTGCCTCTAATGTAATTACTCTAGAAAAATTGGGCCATCATCCTTTGAATAAGATCTAGCACTCCTTTAGGAGGATTCATGACTGACAAGCAATGAATAGGAATGCTTCGAAGCACATGCTTGATCAGTACTGCCCTTCCTCCATAAGAAAGTAGTTTACCTTTCCATTCTTGCAATTTCGACCCAATTCCATTAATTATTTGCTGATAGTACAACTTTTGCTTTTTTTTTTAAATAAAAAATTGGGCATCCCAGATAAGTAAAGGGAATTATTTCCTCAATATCCCTAATCTTACTTCAGCCACAATTGCTTCCCCCTATAACACACTATGATGTATATATATAGCTTTTTTCTCCTTATTAACCTTTTGCCCAGAAACATATTCATACATGTTCAGAGTTTCATTTACCAGTTGCATAGTTGTCATCTCTGTTTTGCATAAGATAATAATATCATTCGCAAAGGCAAGGTGATTTAATTTCGGGCTACTCCTGTGCATGCCAAAAGTCAAAAATTCTCTTTTTTGCAAAAAAACTATTAATGCTCTTGACAATATCTTAGTGGCTAGGATGAGCAAAGTTGGAGAAAGTGGGTCACCTTGCTTTAGTCCTCTTGAAGATTTGAAGAAACCTTTAGGTTGACCATTAATTAGGATGGCGTACCAATTGTTGCTGATCAACCTAAACACCATATCAATAACCCTCCCACCAAAGCCAATTCTTTTTAGCACCTTCTTTAAATAGAACCACTCAACTCTATCATAAGCCTTCATTATGTCAAGCTTTATCACTAGATTAGGAGTTCTTTCTCTTTTCCTTATTTCTTCCACTATCACTTGTAACATAAGAATGTTTTTTGTGATGCTCCTCCCTTGTATAAATCCTACCTGCTCTTGGGATATGAGCAAAGGTAAAACCATTTTGATCCTTTCATGAATAATTCTAGAGAAGACCTTATTCACAAAGTTATTAAGTGAAATAGGTCGTAAATCAGAAAAGGTACTCACCATCAGTTTCTTTGGTAAAAGTACCAAGTTTGTATGAGTGACAATCCTAGGCAATTCCTCACCACCAACGAAAACTCTTACCATATTGTATGCATTATCTTTGATAATATCCCAAGCCTCTTGAAAAAAAGCACCTGCCATCCCATCTAGATCTGCTGCACTATCTTTGTTTAGCCTATTACAGTTTCTTTTACCTCCTCAAAGCGAGTACTCTCTCAATCTCTTCATTCATAGCTGCAGTAATGTCACGCCCAAAGTCCCGTTAGGGCGGACTAGCACCCGTTGCCGATGACGCTCAGGAGAACCAACCTGTATCTATGCGCTTCTATACATATTATAAGGGATTTCTATGTTTGACATGCCTTTAAGAAAATAAACAGTGATAACAAGCCAAAACGGAATGCATATGGCTAGGCCATTGGGGCCACGATGTTTAAAGTACGAGGCATGACCACACTTTAATTTACATAGTCTACAAAGCTTCTAGATAAGAAAAAGTATCTGATAAGCATTGGGACAGGCCCCACCTTGACTAACTGTACAATACGAAAATATGAGCTCTAGACACACACAAAGCTCTGAAGCAACCTGGAGCTTGGTAACAGCAGCTGGATATCCTATACTCCTACTGGGGAGATCTGCTAGCACCTGTACCTACAGCATGAAATCAGGTCTCCCATAAGGGATGTCAGTACGAGATAATAAACTGAATATGTAAGGTAGGAAATACTGTATATGAAGTAACAACTCAATTGAAACTATGCATTGGTATAGGATAAGAGACCATCTTTAGTTGTACTGTGGGATCATGTACTTTATGTTCTTTTTATTATTTTACCTTTACTATATAATCTGTGCACAACATGTAATACAAAAAACCAGCTGAATCAGTGGTAAATACATATCGGGATTGGCCCTGGGTAGGCTTTTCATTTAACCCCTTGGGCTAGCCCCCATGATAGGAGTGACCCTGGCTAGGTGATTCTTCCACCCCTGGGTTACCACCCATCAATAGGTAATATACTTTACTTTTCAATTACCTTTGAGATGATTCTTTTGGTGGTAACAATATTAGAGTTGCGGGGCTGTATATGTAGCATGTGACATGTAGATAATCATACAAGACAATATGAAGATGAAAAGAGTATGTTACATAAATAATGAATTGCGTATGAGATGAAACAACTCGTCAACTATATTTAGCAACACGAACTCATGTAACTTAGTATCCAAGTATGTATGCAGATTTGAAGGTAACTATGTATTGAAGCATATGAACATGTGAAAGAGTGGAGACGCAGTTAGTAGTTGTGTCAGAGTTGGTAAGTGCCTTTATGTGCCAAGGAGGGATCTATGTTTCATGCCAAATAATATGAACTCAAGTAGCCTTACATACCTCGTTGTATGACTTCGCTATTACCTCGATATAACCTTCCCTTACTACAAATATTTATCTACAACATAGTAGGTGATAAAACTAGTATTAGCAGCCAATAGATACATCTTGGCAGCCCAATCTCATAAAAAACAACATACGGGCAGCAACCGAGTATTTATAAACTCGAGCGTATTCTTTCAACCTTTTCGCCCCTAATCGTACTTTCTAACATACATTCTCATATACATATTATGTGAATCCTATTCTAGTGCCATAACAGTCTTACAACAGCTCAAAAAGCACAACACATAATAATTCTATGCAACATACAAATAGGCGGCATAACGTTACGTCCCTTTGCCCCATTACGACGTTGACGATTCCAAAACTTTACCAACTTCAACCAAACTATTTCCCACAACATTTACACATAAAAACATCCCTAAAACATTTCAAACATAGTCCTCAAAATAGGTAGAGTACGTGAGACCATAGTCCTCAATCAATTAGCCCACAAGTTCCAATTATGAGCACATTTACGATATCACACAAGAACTCACTTTCGCAGACTGTAAAAGTGGTGCAGCAGCTAAGTTACATCACTAACAAACTAAAACTTGTTAAAAACATAAGTCTTACTTCATAATTCATCCAACCAAGAAGAGAAAATCCTCTTGAACAACAAGAAAAGTTCACAACAATCCTTAGGACATATGCTGTCCAAAATTCAGCACAAACATAACTAGCATATACTTCTTGTTTGTCATGGGATAAGCATAACAAATAAATGGATATTTACACTCACCTTAGCCTTCAAGGTTTAGGTTTCCTTCAAGAACCCTAGAGGGTTGTGTAGGCTACCTTGTGAGGTGAAACAAAGAGAACACAAAAGTCTTTAGAAAGCTGAAAAATTGTCTCAAGTATAAATGAATTAAGGAGCTGTTTTGAGCCCTTTTTAAAGAGTCTCTTGGCCGACTTTCTTTTGACCTTTTGACCATATAATACCACATATTATTAAGCTAGTGAGGTAGTAGCTTGGCTCTCACACTTAGGCCTAAATGGGTCTCAAAATTGATGGGCCTTGGCTGCCCATTTTCCAAATTCCTCTTCACTTAGTTTGGGCCGAATTAGACAAGTTGGTTGTGGTGTACTTGGGACATTTATTATTATTATTGGGATGAAAATAAATTCCATTTATGATGCTAAAATACAGGCTAAATTTACACCCTTAACACGGACTTTATTCATAATCGGACTTGGACAAATTCGACGTCGGGCCTCGTCTCCATTTAGCAAGCAAATTTAAGCTAAGCAAGTAAGTGACTCACCTGCTAGCTTCTTAACTCCTACAAGCACCTCAATTTTCTCACTTTGTTTAGGGCTGTGATCTCCTCAATTTGACAAGAAACATGTATACACTCGACCCTCTTAAGCATTAGACGCACATATCGCCCTATAACATGATATTCAAGTACTTTTAGAAATTGGCGCTAATTTGGAAAGTCATATCATGTTTCATTTGCATAGCACTAGTATTGTAAGATATGGGGTGTTACAAGTAACCATACATGGAATCTCTTTCAACATACTATAGTCCTCACAATTAGCCCGCTTTATGATTTCTTCTTATAAAAAGTCTCAATAGCTCTTGCTATGTCTTCCTGATCTTCCAGCCAGTTCCCTTCATCATCTTGAATTCTTTTAACTTTCAATATTTCCCTTCTCTCTATAACCCTGGTATGAAAGAGTTTAGTGTTTCTTTCCCCATCCTTAAACCATTCCATACCTGTCTTCTATTTCTAGAATTCCTTCTCCCTGACTAATTGCTTTCTCAGTTTAGCTTGAGCTTTGTGAAGTTTTGCTTTGTTTGCCTTGGATGGATTTATTTCAAACTCCACTTCCCTTAATCTTGGTTACTTCTTCAAGAGTTATTATTTCTTTAAAAATGTTACCACAGGTTTCTTTACTCCATCTAGTTAAAGCTTTCTTAACTTTCTTCAACTTATGATGAAATATGAGAAAAGGATTTCCTTCAAAGTCTGCTGTCCAATTTTCTCTAATCAACTCTATATAACTTTCCTCCTTGATCCAGAAGTTAAGGAACTTAAATGGTCTAACCACATCTTCTTGGGCAGTATCCACATGTATTAACAACGGTGCATGATCAGAACTATTTTTCAGTAGATCTTCAACCTTAATCACTGGAAAAGCCTCCTCATCTTGTTGTCACACACTACCTTGTCCAGCCTCTTAAAGATACATTGACCATCCGTTCTTCCATTCCACCAAGTATATTTGCTTTCTTGAAACCAAACATCCTCTAAATTACACACATCAAGGCAGTGTGTAAAATCACTAGTTTCAGCATAAGTGACAGGCAGACCCCCAAGCTTTTCTTCTTCATTACATATAACATTAACAAGCCAAGGAATATTTTTCAATTCTGACAAGTTGTACAAGGATTCCTATAGGGGCAACCTTTCAGCCTGTGTATACTTTGCATATACTAAGGTTTTGCATATATTAATGTCACATTCTTGATTAGATAGATGTAATGTAAACTGCTGCTCTTCAGCACTGATGATTTCCACCTCTAATAATGCATCTAAAAAAACCCAGATTTGCCTAATGGTGTTAACAAAAGTTGGTTTAACCCTAACCTCCTTTGCAAAGTGCTCAGTTCCATTCTATCTTAAAATGGTTCCATCAAACCTACAAAGTAAAATTGATATCTTTTTTAAAGATTAATTAGTCTAGTAAATGCCTTTTGGGTGTTTACTATTTTAATATTCCAAATGAGGGACTTCATAAGTATTTAAGATTCTACACAATAGTCCTCTTTGATTGTCTTGATGCTGCCTG
>JAPFFP010074394.1:0-23585 GCA_026153255.1 Solanum medicagineum | reverse complement strand
TGATTAGAGAAAGGTTGAAGACGGCCCAAAGTCGCCAAAAGTCCTATGCCGATGTGAGGAGAAGGGATCTTGAATTCCAAGATAGAGATTGGGTTTACTTGAAGGTGTCACCCATGAAGGGTGTGGTTAATTTTGGATAAGAAGAGAATGTTGAGCCTAAGATATATGGGTCCTTATAGGTTAATGAAGTGAATTGGCGAGGTAGCCTATGAGTTGGAATTTCCTAGTGAGATGGCATTTGTGCATCCGGTCTTTCATGTGTCCATGTTAAGGAAATGTGTGGGGGACCCTAATGCTATTGTGCCTCTTGATGTTGTGGGTGTTGTTGAGGATAATTTGACATATGAAGAAGTTCCAATTTAGATCTTGGATAGACAAGTGAAGAGGTTGAGAAACAAAGATGTGGCTTCCGTTAAGGTTCTTTGAAGGAATCAACAAGTTGAAAGTCCTACTTGGGAGGCCGAAGCGGACATGCAAACGCGATACCCTTAACTTTTACACTCCACTCAAGCCTAAGGTATTAATCTAAGTCCTTTATGTGATCTTAGGTCTTAAGTTCAGCCCTCATATCGTTGCATAGGTTCATGTTTAAATTGAAAAGTTCATGATAATTTTACACTTATGTTGAGATTTTTGAAATGATGTCTAAGTGCATTGTTTCATATTTATGTCGGTTGAAATTGTCAAGTTTACGTCTCTCATATACATTTCTTTGACATTCAGAGACAAATGTTCCCAAGGGGAAGATATTGAAATGACCCCAAAAGTGCTCGAAAATGTGTCTCGGAAGTGTTCAAAATTGTAACTTCCATATATCTCAAAATTCATCTGCTATATCGAATATGCGACTTCATATTATTGATCAAGGGGTCAAATTAAGTGGAAAATGGGTCTAACCCCGATTTAAGAGCAAACAATTAGCAATTTTGATTTTCCAAAATGCATATTCCAGAGAGGTTTGAGCGTCCTTGGCGCGACGCGACCAGGGTGCGCAGATGAAGAATTTTTGTTTCTGCTCTAGGTCCACAATGCAGACCTATGTAAATTTTTCCTAGTTATTTTTTTGTGCGGTCTAAGACTTTTGAGTCTTGGGCCTAAGTGTTCCCAAATGTGAAAATACCTATACTTCTATCATTCTAAACATTCTCTAATGCTAATTCAAACACTTACCCAAATATTTCACCCCTACATTCAAGTCTCAAACTCATTTGGATCTTAAAGTTCTTATTCAAGCTTCAAGGCTCCATCTCCAGATTTCATCAAGCTATTCTCCAGAACTAAGTTATTTGTGTCTCTTTCATGGGTTCCTTTCATCCATGATGCCCAAGATCCCATTTACTTAAAATTGAATGATTTAAAGTTGATTTACAAATAGGTCTTAATTATTATGAATCTCACTGCACACTATGTTGAAGTTCTTGACATGATGATTGTTTTAACATGTTTTGAGCTATGAAACCAAGATCTATTGTAAGATTTGATGAAAGGTTTTGATGTATGTTGCTTGAGGGTGTTACCAAGTATCTATTGAAAGTTTTACATTGAACTTTCTAGCATTATTTCACTCTTGAATTGCATGGTTTCCTAGCACTACACACCCTCTAAGTGTTTGATAAAATGTCCGGTTATGATTTCTTGAGGAATTGAAGGTCCAATGCATGTATTATGAGTTGAATGACTATATGATGATGAAATGAATATATGTATATGATGATGAAAAGAATGTACGTATATGATATTATCTTTATAGTGTTGGAAAAATGACCAAGCCTCACTCGGGAGGTTATAGGCCCGGGTAACCTTGTTGAGGGGTTTGTATCTCGATCGCCTCGCTTGGGAGGTGGCAGGCCCGTGTAACCATGTTGGGGGTTTGTACCCATCAACCATGTTGGGGGTTTGTACCCATCAACCTTGTTGGGGGGGGCTTTGTACTTCATCAACCATGTTGGGAGTTTGTACCCATCAACCTGTTGGGAGGTTTGTACCTTAACAACCTCATGAAGGGGTTTGTACCTCATGCGCCTCTCCAAGGAGGTGGTAGGCCTTGAATTGCACTAAGAATGGTAACTCCCTACGGATGTTTTATGGTCTATAAAAGCATAATTTACTTCAAGCATCTTCCATGCATGCCATATTGCTATATATTACTCATTGCCTATACTTATGCGTTTTGATTATGTCACTTATCTCTTGTTGCATTGCATCCTACATACTTAGTACATTAAAATGTACTAATGCATACTTTGTGCCTACATGACGTCACCATGTAGGAACCAGAGCCCCACTTGAGCATCCTCTTCCACATGGCTAGTACGACTCCGCTCAAGCTTGTTGGTGAGTCCTCCATTCTTAGGACATTGCTTACGATCTCATGTTATGTTCAAAGACTATCTTTCTTTTATGTATGGTTTGACTATGAGGGTGAGCACGGTTGCCTTTCATGGCCCCAACTCTTATCTATGTAGTAGAGGTGTTGTTGGACATGTTATGTGTCTATACTACGAGCCTTGACTCTCTTATTTGTTGATGTTTATGCTATGAAAGAGGTTTCCTTAGCCTTGGGTATCCTTATTTACTATCTCTTATTGTTATTTTATTGCTTTCGTGACCAATGATGTGTAATGATAAGTTAAGAGGCTTGCTTGGGGTCCCTTCGGGTTCCCCATGCGCCTTGTCACGTCTAGGCCCTAGGTTTAGGACATGACAAACTTGGTATCAGAGAACTAGGTTATTAGGTCCTCGAAGTCCAACACACCGCGTCAATCAGAGTCTTATTCATGGTTTTGTTGTGCACCATAACTATGAGTAAGAGGGTATGAGACATTTCAGGAACTGTTTCCCTTCTTCATTTTCTAAGTCATAGTATAGAGTTGAAGTAAATTCCCCCCTGCCTAACGATTGTTGTTTTCTATGCTAGATCATGCCTAACACAAGAGGAAGAAGAGCCCACACACTTAAGGAGCAACCAGCCAATGGAGAGCTTCGGGATTCTCTCACCTTGCTTGCACAAGTTGTGGCTAATCAAGCCAATCAATGGGCCATGCTCCTACACCGGCTTCTTGGGTGAGAGACTTCATAAGGATGAATCCCCCAGAATTCTATTGGTCTAAGGTACATGAGGACCCTCAAGAGTTCATTGATGAGGTCTACAAGATAAGATATTAGCTATCATGGGTGTGAGGCCGGAAGATAAGGCGGAGTTGGCAGCTTACCAACTCAAGGGGGAAGCACAAATATGATACAACCACCGGAAGGAAGAGAAGCGAGTCAGCTATGTGGTACTTTGGAAAGAGTTCAAGGTGGCTTTCCTTAATCGGTTCTTCCCTCTTGAGCTTAGGGAAGCTAAATTGGTGGAATTGTTTATGAATTTGAGACAAGGGTCAATGAGTGTGAGGGAGTATGCCCTTAAGTTCAACCAACTTTCAAAGTTTGCTCCATACTTGGTTGCCGACCCAAGTTCTAGAATGGATAAGTTCGTGATAGGTGTGTCCGACTTAGTGAGTGAAGAATGTCGGTCCACTATGTTGATTGGTGACACGGACTTGTCCCGTTTGATGACCTATGCCAAACAAATGGAAGAGGAGAAATTGTGGAAGAGAAGCGGTCATGAGGCTAAGAGGGCCCATTTTGAGGGTAAGTTCCAAAAGGGTGGTCGGTTCCATCAAGGCCAAGGGTCTTCTCATGCATTTCAAAAGAGGGTTGCTAATGATTTTCCGAGGGCCCAAGGTGTTAGGGGTGTGGTTCCAAATGGTGGTTGTCCAAAATGTGGTAGGGGTCATAGTGGCCCATGCTTGAGAAATACAAATGCTTGTTATGGTTGTGGGAAAGTTAGGCATAAGTTAATGGATTGCCCTCGAAATCACAACAAGTGCAAGGAGGTTCGTCCACAAGGTACTAATGCAGTTCCTTTGGGGAGAGGTGAGTGACAATATGGTGCCCCAAGGCACAATCGGTTTTATGCTTTGCATGGGAAGAAAGGAGTTGATGAGATGCTCGATATTGTTACCGGTATGTTGAAAATCTTTGATTATGATGTGTATGCATTAATTGATTGGGATGCCACTCTTTCTTTTGTTACCTCCTTTGTTGCCAAAAAGTTCCATGTTGAGCCCGAATTGTTGCATGAGTCATATAAGGAGTCTACTCCTATTATTACATCTATTGTTGCTAGAAAAGTCTATATAAGTTGTCCCATTTGCATCTTGCATAAAATCTTGCCTTGTAATCTTGTTGAGTTGGATATGTTGATCTTAATGTTATTCTTGGAATGGATTGGTTGTATGTATTCTATGCTTCTATTGATAGTAGAACACATAGGGTCAAATTCCAATTCTCAAATGAACCCATCCTTGAGTTGGAAAGTCAAGATGTAGTGGTCAAGGGTAGGTTCATCTCTTGCATTAAAGCCCGTAAGTTGATCTCTAAGGGGTGTCTTTACCATCTTGTGAGGGTTATAGATGTGGAGTCCAAAGCCCTTCCCGTAGAGTCGGTTTTGATTGTAAATGAGTTTCTTGATGTCTTTCCAAATGACCTTCCCGGCATTCCTCCCGAAAGAGGAATTGACTTTGGTATAGACCTCCTCCCTGATACTCAACCCATTTCTATTTCTCCTTACCATATGTCCCTGGCGGAGTTAATGGAGTTGAAGGAATAATTGAAAGATTTGTGGGTCATGATCAGGGCCTGCTCCAGAGCTATGATCAGGGCTGCTAGTGATGCAAGAAAGTTGGCCTTAAACTTGGAGTCCGTATCATGGTGAAGATAAGGTAAGGCTGTGATTCTTGCTCAAAAAATAGACCGAACGCCTTCGACTTATTGGCTCGTCCGACCCGACAACATTCATGAGTCACTAGTTCAACTATCCCTCGGAGACAGGGTCGAGAAGTACCATGCATGGCTGACCCCGTCCTTTCTTTCTATCAGTCTCACCCAGCAGCAGACTGGATCCCATCAAGCTTCTTCTGGACTCTGGCCTCGAAAGTGTCAACCCTGGCATTATCGTAGAAATCCTTCTATCCATAACTGATAGGGTGAATGCCTTAGACCTCTCCTCCGAAGCCTTAGCTGTTTGCTGGACCCAAGGTTTGATCTGCTACATCAATTAAGCTAGTTAGGCCTCTGTCCTTGATAACCTGCGAACCATATCTTGAAAAGCGATAACAGCACATAATAGGGAAGTCTGCAGAAGGAACCTGAAGTGTAGGTGGCTTTGGTGTAGGTGCAGCTGTGGAGGGACCCGCCTCAGTGTCAGCTGCTGTAGGCTGCTCTGGTGTAGCAGAAGTCAAACCCTCTGTAGTTGGCTCAGGAGGAAATGGCTTAGGAATGGGAGGAGGTGTTGCTCGCTGGAGGGAAACCGGATTCTCATCAGCCTTGATCAAGCTGGGATCCATAGTATGAAAGGCCTCAACATGTGGATCAAGATGGAGAGAGATACGCACCCCGGCTTCCATGCATAGCTTATGAATCAGGATAGGAAAGGGCATGGATGTATTCCTTCGAAGTGCGGACTCATGAATTTGCTAGGCCATCACATGGGCTCAATCAATGTCGTAGCCAGCTAAGATGCTGACTAGTAGGACCGCTCGCTCCAAAGTGATAACATTATTAGTATATATGGGTCAGATGCGAGATCGGATGATGGGCCAACAAAATTTTACAGGGGAAGAAGAGATAAGACTTCACAATGGGCTCGGTATGTGTGGTGACCCATGTAGGCTCGGGGTTACTATCTGATATCTAACTGACCACCCACCTCAAGAGCTCGGTCCTTTTGTCCACATTCTTCCCAATCACAGCCCATCTCATCTTTTCAATCCAGCTATCATACTAGACTGTGGACTTGGGTGCTCTATAATTAGGCTCAAAGTGAACTCTGCGGATGGTATCCTCTGAAATGTTCACCCGCTGGCCTCGAACTAGGACCTCTATTAATCGAGGTTGATCAATATCTTTCTTCCCCTTTTGAAGTTCTCTGAGGATGGTGGCTACATATGCTGTGTAGAACTCTCGGACTAGAAGCGGGGCGTACTTGCCCAGCTTTGCTATTAGCCATCGGAGCCCATGCCTGTCTATCTCGGCCACCAACTCAGGAACATGGTTCAACCCAGAATCAACTAATCGGGTCTCCTCGTAGAATTGCCTCATAGGCTTCCCCTAGCCCTTATGCTCCAATGCCTGCCTGTAGATAGCCTCTATACCCACGACCTCCATCGGTGATGCTGAGGATCATCAGCAGAAATGGATGAGTCAACTTAGGACTGGGCTGCTCCTCCGTCCTGAGGCACCTCATCAAACTCGGACCAATCCACACTTCCCTCCTCATCAGACTGGGAGGTACTCTCTACTTCTATTATGGTCCATGCAGTCTAAGCTCTAGTTTGAGGCCTTTGAGCCTCAGGGTCAATCCGGACATTGGGCTTTTCATTTGAGCCCTCAGAGCGTTCATTTTCTGAGTCTTGGTCCCTTAGCCTCCTCTTCAAAGCCCACATTGCCACATTTCTATTTTTCGGAGCCATTGTAACTGAAATATTCATCATAAACCAACAATTTGCCCCAAGTTACCTGAACAACAAGAAAAACAGATAAAAGAACAAAAATAAACAAGCAGTCGTAGTCCACATGTGCCTAGTGAAGACTACGAGTCGTACTGTGGCCTCGTAGTCTACAAGTGCCCAGCAACAGTTTATAGAACAGATTTTCAGTATCCAAAATAAATCACAAGGCAAGTTCATGAGACCTCACTACGGTTTGTAGTGGACACTACGACCTGTAGGTAGGTCTCGTATGGTGATTGTTAAGAAACCTTGGGTCAGTGTTATCCCTACGAGGGGCAACTATGGCCCATGGGTCCTCTTATGGGTCGTAGGAGGTCCTCATAGCAGGGAACATCAGGTACCTAAGGTGCTTGTAACTTCACCAAACGAACCATAAAATTCATTCAACCATAAATGTAAACAACATCGAAGCAAGATTTCAACAATATATTATGCATACAAATATATCCATCACCCAAACATGATATTCCAATCAAAAAGCAAACCAAAATTCTTCCCAATAACACACAATCAAACATCAACTCCCCAACACATTCAAGAATCCTAAAATTGTCAATCCCAGAACACATAACAAATCACTTGCACCAAACATGAGTTTTCATGGGATTGGATCTACAAGCATATACGTAATCACTCAAACCACCATTTTTCAATATGATAAACATACCTAAGACACAATTTCACACCGCCGTGACTTAGTCAATTAAAGAACCATCACACACTCATTTCAAACATGTAATCAACAATACATGGCAAGATATGATCATCACAACCAAGGCACGAGGGCAATTTCACAATGAGGGTCAATCTTATGGAATGCTAATCGACAAACACCTTAGTTCTCATTCATATGTATACATTTTCCTAGAATACTCTTGATACTAATTTCAAACACACAATCATTAAAGAAGTTCAAAAGACACCATAGTTTGGGCATAAAATATAACCAAGAAACATACCTTAAGGGACGAAGATGAAAAGTGAACGAAAATGAGAGAAAAAGGGAGCCGAAAGCCTAGCTGCAGGAGAATCGCCGGAAATATTGCCTGAAAAATGACGTGGGTACACTAGGAAGTTGATTGGAATAGTGGGGAAAGTGTTTGGGAATAATTTGGGGGAGTATTAGGGTTTGATTTGGCGGATTTAAGGGTGAAAATGAACTTTGACCTTTTAAATACCGCCACTGGGATGACTTTTTAAAACCCCTGATTCGGGTCAACGAAACCCGACTAAGCGTCGTAGCTCTAACTACGACCTGTAGGTCTTGGTCTCGTAGGCCACTCAACACTTAGAAAAGTTTTCGAAACATACCTGGGCACTATTTCCCCCATTTACGACTCTTAACTTGGACTACGAGTCGTAAAGTTGGCTTGTAGTGGGAGTGCCAACTTTAAATCATCACTTTACCCTCTACGAGACATGACTGAGTTGTAGTGAGCACTACAGCTCGTAGGCCTGGTCATAGAGGCTTCTTCCATTGATTCAATGTCTTCAAAGTCAAACTAAAATCAATCCACTACTGAGGAATTCATACAGTCAAAATAAACTCAAAATAATCCAAAAATATGAAAAGTAGTTGGGTTGCCTCCCATGAAGCGCCTTGTTTAACATCGTCGCATGACTTAGTCATCATAGATCATCAAAATTCATCAATACCCCACACTTCGGTTTTTAGCCCATCCGGATGCTTCATTGACTGACGAATATCAAAGATAACCTCTGCGTCATTAAAAACCTGAGGTTGACCGGAATCCATATCCATCAGAGCTCTCCCGGTGACCAAGAATGGCCTTCCTAAAATAATAGGGACTTCAAAATTAACCTCACAATCAAGAATCACAAAATCAGCCAGAAAAATAAATCTATCTACTTTTACCAACACATCAAAAAGGATTCCCTCTGGCTTCTTCATTGTTTTATCCGCTATGAGTAACTGCATCCTCGTGGGAGTGGGAGAACCAAGACCAAGCTTCTTGAACACAGTAAGAGGCATCAAATTCACACTTGCTCCTAAACCACACAATGCTCTGCGAACTCACCATCGCCGATGGCACAAGGAATGGTAAATGCACCAGGATCTTCCCTCTTTTGGACTAAGCATTTGGTCATGATGGCACTACACTGTTTGAGATCTTGCGAAAACTCTTGGCTCACTGTGCGCTTTCTCATCACTAAATCATTAATATACTTAGCATACTCGGGCATCTTCTCCAATGCCTCAAGAAGAGGAATGTTAATTGACAATTTCTTCAATATAGAAAGAAAGTGTTTGAATTTACCGTCCTCCTCCTTTCGCTTGAGTCTTTGGGGAAAAGGAGAGGGAGTCCTTGGAATAGTCTTGGTCTTTTCTTGCTCCTTTACCTTTTCAATTCTCATCCCATTATTGGCCAAAACTTCTTCCTCAACTTCAACCTTTTCA
This sequence comes from Solanum medicagineum, assembly GCA_026153255.1. Lineage (NCBI taxonomy): Eukaryota > Viridiplantae > Streptophyta > Magnoliopsida > Solanales > Solanaceae > Solanum > Solanum medicagineum. Next base: position 14,612 of record JAPFFP010074394.1, on the reverse strand, counting down.
TCAACATCCTTTTCACAATCGTCATTTACAACCACCGACATTAGGGGGTCAGTTGTACTCTTCCCACTTCTCGTCATAACTGCCATGCAATGTCCCTCATTTTTCAAATTTTGAACCGCATTACTTGGCAAATTACCATTTTGGCATTGGTTTAATTGGAGGGACACTTGACCAAATTGTTGTTCCAATTGCTTGATTGCCACCGAGTGAGACACAATCTTTTAGTTGATGTTTCAAATATTCGATTTAATTCCCTTCAAAGTCTCATCTTGGTGATCGGCTCTCTTCAATAACTTGTCAAACTTTTCCTCTATCCTTGAATTGCTAGAACAGGCTTCACGATTATGAGAAGGCACAAAAGGACCATTCCTATACCTATCTCTACGTCCTCATCGGCCTCCAGTACTCTTTCTCTCTTAAAATAACCACTAAAAATATCTATATATGCACCCTCTCAGTTATAGTTCCGACCCTGATTTCTAGAACCTTGACGCCAATAGTCTGGTTTGGACCCTTGGGCATTGTTCTGAAAACCCACCACTTGAGCTCTAACAAAGCACACATTTCATCATAATATGACTCACCATACATGAGTGCTCTTGGGGGTTGGTGGACTACTGCATGAACACTTTCTTGAGTTTGTTTCAGCACCAAGTCCACATTAGTACGGAGTTGAGCAAGTTGTTGCATGATCTCATCATTGATTTTTGCTTGATCTGAACTAATGCTCACCACATAAGAGCTTCTTATAATAGCTCTCTCCCTTTGGCACCATGCTCTATTGGTCTTCACAAATTGCTCTATCCTTTCCAATATCCTTATGAATGATTGGTCTTAGAACATGCCTCCCATGATTGTATCGGCACATGTTTGACTATTCTCCTCAAGAGCCCGATAGAAAATTTCCACTAAGGCATCATCCACAATCTTATGGTTCGGAACCATTCTCAAACACTTGGTGAACCTCTCCCACGTTGTACTAATGGAATCACCCAGAAATTGCTCAAAGTTGTTAATTTGGTCCTTTAGTTTGAGCCTTTTGGACCTTGGAAAATATCGCTCTAAGAGGGCTCTTTGCAATTCTGCGCAGCTGGTAATTGAACTCTGTTAGAGTTCTGACAACCATATTGCTGCATTTCCTGTAAGAGATAAAGGGAACACTAGTTACCCAATAACATCCATAGAGAGATTCTATGTACCCATCACACTTTTACACACAAATGAAATATTAAGAAGATGATTGTAGGGATCCTTAGTAGGTAACCCTGCAAACAAACTACGGTTCTGAAGCATTTGGAGTAATCCACTTGACACTGTGAACTTAGTGTCTACTTGCAGTGGTGGCAACACTATAGCACCTGTGACATCCATGGCGATAGGGTTCAATCGATATTAATTCTAACCATATGCATTCTCATTGAAATACCTATGGCGTGGCCTATTTTCCCTTGGTGGTGGATTCTCCTCTCTACCCACATCATCATCATATCGATCTATAGCTTCATCAACTGAAACATCCACGTTTTCTTAGGCCATTCTCCTTGCAACCCAATGGATTTCAAGATTAATTGGAGCTAAGGGTCCACCTTGGCTCCTTGTGTTGGGAATACAACCCCTACACCACCACTATCAAATTCATCCAACTGATCACGCTCAAACAGTACCTCTTACTTTGAGGATAAAGCGATCGTTGTAAAATATAAAACATAACCATAGGTAAGGGTTGAATCCTAAGGGAATAGGGGTTTTTGCTGCATTAATTCACCAACAATCATTTCAAACATCAATCCACTCTATTCTCAATTAAAGGGAGGGTTTTCGAAATAACTTATACGGAACTAAAACAATACTAACAAATCAAAGAGATAATCAAATTGGAGAACAACATGGGAAATTGTGTTCCCCATGATTAACTAACTCAAATACCCCGAATAACACAACCTAAATTGAGTCATTACATGCAAGACGATAACTTAGGTTCTTCTAACCCTTTGGACAAAGGGGAAGGTCAAATTTCACTATGGTACTTGGTCAGCTACCATAGTATGCCAACTAACTGTTACCTATTGTCCCAGTCAACCTCTACTTGGTTGGGTTCGGTTGGTTAGACGAGAACACATTAATTGAGTTCTATCACCCATTTCCCTTTCCTATTCATCACTACCTTGATCGAAATCATGACACCAGGTGGGGTTTAATGTTGGCCACTATTAAACAACAAGAAAAATGAATAAAAATGGATAATATATGCAAACAACCAACTAAAGAAATGCAAATAACCTGGGTTATTTCAAGCTAGCTACTCATGGTTCCCACAACCCCAAGTGGTGGAGGACTTGGGGTTTAGATACTCATAGCTTGGGCAAAAACACAAACAATGAATAAAATAGACATAGTTGAGAAATTACCCAAGGAAAATGAAGAACAATAAACCACCTTGATTTTGGATTCACAAGCTTGAATAATGAAGTTTGAATTACAAGTGATTCCAATCCCTAAATTAGGTCCTTAAAGTGAAACCCTAGTTGTCTACTCTAAAACTCTAAAAGGTTCTCTCTAGAAATATTCTATTGTATCCACAGTCTGAATCTCCTCTCTAAAAACCCTAACTTATACTATTTATACTATTTACAAAATGTTCCTTAAAATAAATTGGAAAATTTGATCGGAAGCAGTTACTGCTCGTGGGTACGACTCGCTGGGTGACCTACGAGTCATAATCAGGCTTTTGTAGTCAGCACTTGGAATTTTAGACTTGACTGCCCCATACTACGAGTTGTTGTCTGGTCTATGACTCGTAGTGCTTTCTTGTAGTCCAACCTTGCATTTCTTTTTCCAAATTAAATCAACACTGTTGATCACTACGAGGTCCTCTGATGATGGTCACGCTCCAATAAAAAAGCGGTCGCTATCAGTAATTAACCTAACCGAAGTTAGGCTCAAATCCACAAGGAATATAAGGCTTAACTACAAGACTTCACTACTAATCATTTCTAGTATTTATGACTACAATCTCTAAATAGGGGGTTTGTGTGATTCAAAAACAAGCTAAAACAAATACTAACTAAAACGCTAGGAAACAGTCGATTTTAGGAACAACTTGTGAGCATCAAGATGTTTTAGGTAATTAAACACACAACAAAGATAAATGGATAAAAACTAACTAAAATTAGAGCAAGTACTGATGTAATTGCAGATTTGCAGTACGAGTGCAGTTACAACTCGTAGCACCCCACAAGTCGTATAATGGCCTTGTAGAACCAATGTGCCTTCAAAAATACTTTCTGATCATAGATATGAGACGTAGTTACGACTCTTAGGGTGGCCTACGAGTCGTAGCCTTTGTCTCGTACTTATTTACAGAAACATTTTCAAAACTTAGTAAAGCTTACGAGACCCTCACTACAAATCGTAGCAGGCACTACGAGTCGTATATGGGTCTTGTATTAGAAACATGAATGAATTACAGGTGACCGATGCTTGTAAGCAACAAGGGGCTACTACAACTCGTATAGGTACTTACGAGTTTTAGGAGTGCCTAGTAGCTGAGAACAGAAGTCACCTGTAATACCTAACTTTTTCCCAGGCAAAGCACAAATCAACCACATAATTTAATTCAAATTTGACACATAAGAGCAACACAAAGCCACATAGCACATAATCAATTCCATCCCAATATTTGATATTAAAAACGACCATCATCCTCATGAGTTGAAACTAATTCCGCATTGGGTCAACCACACTGAAAATAATATACTTTGAAAACTAACACTTGACAGCCATAAAACGCTCTAAAGGATGCAATTTCCATACACAACAATTCAATCAAATCCCACATGCTAAATCATAGGCATCACACCCTCAGTTTCTAAATTCCAACTCCGACAACCACTTAGACAATGAGAGGGCAACAATCACACATTACACAACCTGGATCACAAACTTCACATTCACAATCACCCACTCTAGACATTCAGCAAGGTTCGGTTCACAACTCAACTCTTTAAAGCTTAAAAACCCTAGATTATAAGTCTAGCTCAATAATCACTGAATGGCATGATTAAACATGATCCAACCATACATATACTTATATAGAGAACAAACTCATAACCAAAGATTGTAAAACCTAACCAAAGAGCTTACCAATCTATTGGAGAAGTGAACCAAAGCAAAGGAAACTCAAACCCGCATCGAAACCCTAAAGAACAACAATAACCTTACCAGAATTTTTGCCAAAAAATGATGTGGGGTATCAGGGATTTTGGTTGGAAAAATGACGTGGATGATGGGGGAAGGTTGTTTTCGTCGCCTCTTAGGGTTTGAAAATGAATTTGGAGGTCAAATATTATTTTGACCCCCTTTTAAATGAAACTGGGTCGTCCTTTAAAATTCTGCAGATTGGGGCTACGAGACCCTGACTACGTGTCGTAGGTCGGCCTACAACTCATAGGTCTCGATCTCGTATCAGCCCCAACACCTATAAAATTTAGGAATCTTACTTGGGCACTACGAACCCCACTTACGACTCGTAGAGTCGTATGGTTGGCTCGTAGTGTATGTGCAAACTTTTGATACTCACTGATTCCCTCTACGAAGCATGACTATAAGTCGTAGTGAGGACTCTGACTCATAGGCCTGATCGTAGAGGCTGCTCCAAGTGTCAGTTTTCAGATCATCAGTTCTTCAATTCTCACCTGCAAACCAAATCTCAAAACACAACAATTCCCAAGAAATTACAACTGCATCAATGTCTTTCAATTTAACACAAACAACTACTCTAGCACCCTAAGTTTCAAACAAACAATTATCAAAATGCTTGGGTTGCCTCCCAAGGAGCGCCTTGCTTAATGTCGTGGCTCGACTTTGTCATCTTCCTTCATCAACTATAATCGAGGGTCCAAACCTCACTCTTATACTCATTTGGGTGTTTCATGGATTGGCGAATATCGAACATAACTTCTGCATCATTAACCATGAACCACAGTTGACCTGAATCCATATCCACGAGGGCTCTCCTAGTGGCCAGAAATGGTCTCCCCAAAATGATGGGAACCTCAAAATCAACTTCACAGTCAAGGATCACAAAATCCGCCGGGAAGATGAATTTATCCAGTTTAACAATCACATCTAAAAGGATTCCCTCTGACTTTTTAATTGTTCGATCTGCCATAAGCAACCTCATTCTTGTCGAGGTAAGAGTACCAAGGCCAAGTTTTTTGAATACAGCAAGAACAATTAAATTGATGCTAGCTCCTAAGTCATATAATTCTCTTGTAAACTCAATGTCACCAATGGTACAAGGAATGGTGAATAAACGAGATCCTCTCGCTTTTGAGCAAAGCATTTAGTCATAATCGCACTACATTGTTGGAGTTCTTGTGAGAACTCTTGGCTCAAAGTGCAATTTTTGGTGACAAAGTCCTTCATTTATTTAGCATACCTGGGCATTTTCTCCAAAGCTTCTACGAGAGAAATGTTGATGGAGAGTTGCTTCAACATCGAAAGGAAGTATTTGAACTTGTCCTCCTCTTCCTTCTTCTTGAGCCTTTGAGGGAAAGGAGGAGGAGGTTTTGGGATGTATTTCACTTTGTCATGCTCCCTTATCTCTTCTTGTTACATCCAACACCCTTCAGATCTTCTCCCTCATCCAAGACTTCACCACCAAGGCCCTTCTCATCAACTTCATCCATAATTACCGGCATAAGGGGATCTACGATGTTCTTGCCACTTCTAGTCATCACCTCCATGCAATGCCCTTCTTTCTTTGGATTTTGAACCATATTACTTTGTAGGGTACCCTTTACGCGCTGATTCAGTTGTGAAGAAAATTGTCCGGATTGTTGCTCAAGTTGCTTGATTGCCACCGAGTGAGACTCTATCTTTTGATTAATACTTGATATGTTTGCTTTCATTCCCTTTAAAGTCTCATCTTGATGGTCTGCTCACTTCAACAATTTTTCAAAAATATCTTCGATCCTTCAGTTGCTTAATCCGGCATCACGATTGTGTGGTGGCACATAAGGACCATTCCTATAACCCTCTCCCCGTTCTGCGTCTGGCACTCTCTCTCTCTCATAGTATCCACCATGGTTGTCTCTATACATCCCATTATGGTTGAAGTTCTGACCTTGATTCCTGGAACCTTGCCTCCAATAGTCTAGATTGGACCCTTGGGGGTTGTTCCGAAAACCTGCCACTTGGTTGCTTATAAAACATGCATCCTCATCAAAGAATGGATCATCATAGGTAGGAGCCTTCGGAGGTTGGTGAGTGATCTCATGGATGCTTACTTAGTTTTGCTTCAAGACTAAGTTTGTACTTGTGCGAAGTTGAGCAAGTTGCTCCATGATCTTTTTGTTTACCTTTGTTTGCTCATTATTGCTATTAACCGCACTAGAGGATTTCATCACATCTCGCTCTCGTTGCCCCCATGCTCTATTCGTTTTGACCATTTCTTCCATTCTTGCGGCTATCAATGCAAAAGGTTGGTCAAGAAACATACCTCCCATGATTGTATCGGCGCAAGGTTGACTATTCTCATCAGGTGCCTGATAGAAAATCTCGACCAAGGCATCATCGACAATCTTGTGATCGGGAACCATCCTCAAGATTTTGTTGAACCTCTCCCATGTTGTGCTAGTAGAATCACCTGACAATTGCTCTGTTGATTTGGTCCTTGAGCTTCAACTTCTTAGATCTTGAGAAGTATCTTTCAAGGAGTATTTTCTGAAGTTCAGCCAACTTATCATAGTTCCTAGAGGAAGCCGCGACAACCATACAGCTGCATTGCCAATCAATGATAGTGGAAACACTCATGACCCAACAATATGAAGAGAAGGTTTTGTGTTTCCATAACACACTTGCAAACAAAGACCATATTCAAAAAGATGACGGTGGGAATCCTCTGAAGGTAGCCTTGTGAATAGACCGCGATTTTGGAGCATTTGGAGCAATTCACTCGATACTGTGAACTAGTATTTGACGGTAGAGGAGGTAATAGTATAGAACCGATAACATCCATAGCCATATGGTTCAATCGATATTGATTCCACCCATAAGCATTTTCATTGAAGTCCCTGAGATGTGGCTTGTTACCCCTTTGTTGTGGATTCTCTTCTCTATCCATATCCTCATTCGTATGCATATCCTCCACAACCTCAATATCTTCATTCGCCTGAGCCATCCATCTTGATAGTCGATGGATCTCCAACTTTATTAGAGCTAAGAAATTGCCTTGGCTCATTGTGTTGGGCATACAACCTAGTACACCCTGCAAAATAAATCAAACAACAAAAACAAAAAAAAAAAAGCAAAGTACAAGAGACTCTATAAATTAACACTAAAACTAATTAATAGTGAAATCAAACCAAAACCTAGTCGTATTCCTCGGCAACGGCGCCATAATTTTTGATAATGGTCAAGCTCCAATAAGAAGATGGTCGCTATCAGTAATTAATCTAATTGAGGTTAATCTTGAATCCATAGGTAATACAGGGCTTGACTACAAGACTTCACTACTAATCATTTCTAGTATTTATGACTATAATCTCTAAATGGAGGGGTTTTTCTTATTCAAAAACAAACTAAAACAAACACTAACTAAAACGCAAGGAAACACTCGATTTTGGGAACAACTTGGGAATTGTGTTCCCCATGGTTCATCGACTTGATTACCCTAGATACATAACTATAATTGGTTCGTCGACTTGATTACCCTAGATACATAACTATAATTGGTTTGTCGACTTGATTACCTTTGATTACCCGAGAGAACAATAATATACCCTAAAAACCTAACAAAAGCTTCAAAATGTAATTGTTTGATCATTATTGCATTAAAAGCACTAGAGGATTTCATTACACCTCGCTCTCGTCGCCCCCATGCTCTATCTGTTTTGACCACCTTTTCCATTCTTGCGGCTATCAATGCAAAAGGTTGTTCTAGAAACGTGCCTCCTATGATTGTATCCGCGTAAGCTTGATTATTCTCGTCAAGTGCCCAATAGAAAATCTCGACCAAGGCATCATCAACAATCTTGTGATCGGGAACTATCCTCAAGCATTTGGTAAACCTCTCGGATGTTATGCTAATAGAATACCAGGCAATCGGTCAAAGTTATTGATTTGGTCCTTGAGATTCAACTTCTTAGATCTTGGGAAGTATCTTTCAAGAAATACCCTCTGAAGTTCAGCCAACTTGTGATAGTTTCGAAAGGAAGCCCCGACAACCATATAGCTACATGGCTAGTCAGTGATAGTGGAAACACTCATAGCCTAACAGTATGAAGAGAAATGTTTTTTGTTTCCATGACACTCTTAAACAAACACCACATTCTTAAGATGACGGTGTGGATCCTTCGAAGGTAGCCCTGTGAATAGACCGTGATTTTGAAGCATTTAGAGAAATTCACTCGATACTGTGAACTTAGTATCTGCCGGTAGAGGAGGTAGTAGTATAGCACCAGTAACATCCATAGTCGTAGGGTTCAATCGATATTGATTCCACCCATAGGCATTTTCGTTGAAGTCCCTGAGATATGGCTTGTTACCCCTTTGTTGTGGATTCTCTTCTCTATCCATATCCTCATTTGTATGCATATCCTCCTCAACCTCAATGTCTTCATTCACTTGAGCCATCCATCTTGGTAATCAATGGATCTTAAACTTTAGTGGAGCTAAGGGATTGCCTTGGCTCTTTGTGTTGCGCAGACAACCTAGTACACCCTGCAAAAGAAATCAAACAACAAAAACAAAAACAAAAGTAAAGCACAAGAGACTCTAGAAATTAACACTAGAACTAACTAATAGTGAAATCAAATCAAAACCTAGTTGTATTCCTCGGCAACGACGCCATAATTTTTTATGATGGTCACGCTCCTATAAGAAAGTGGTCGCTATCAGTATTTAACCTAACCGAGGTTAGTATCGAATCCACAGGGAATACAGGGCTTGACTACAAGACTTCACTACTAATCATTTCTAGTATTTATGACTACAACTCTAAATGGAGGGGTTTATCTCATTCAAAAACAAACTAAAACAAAAACTAACAAAAACACAAGAAACACTCAATTTTGGGAACAACTTGGGAATTGTGTTCCCCATGATTCGTCGACTTGATTACCCTAGATACATAATTATAATTGGTTCGTCGACTTGATTACCCTAGACAAATATAAATTTTTTGTTGACTTGTTTACCCTTGATTACCTGAGAGAAAAATAATCTACCCTAAAAGCCTAACAAAAGCTTCAAAATGTAATTGTGAAATGTCTACTGGTCAAACTCCTCTCGAAAACCTAACATAAGCTATATATAGTATTTGCAAAATAACCCTAGAATTTACACAGAAAAGACAGCTGACAGCTGATAAGTCTCGCAGTTACGACTTGTAGGATGGCCTACGAGTCGTAGTCAGGGTCTCATATCAGGTTCTTGACATCTTGAACTGAACTGGTATGACCCATAGGTACGAGTCGTTGCTTGGGCTACGACTCATATGTTTGCCTCGTAGGCTTGGTCTTCAATTTTTGGTCTAACATTTTGGCTCTCTGATTCTTGCTACGAGTCCACCCATACGAATCATAGTGTGTCTTATGACTCGTAAGTTGGGCTCGTAGAGGTGACCTTCACTTAGCTGATTTCTGATTTTTGGTCTCTTGTTCTTGGTACGACACAACCTACGACTCGTAGAGTGAGCTACTACTTGTAGCTAGGCTCGTATGGCCTATGCTTCAGCAAAATCTACAACTTTTCTTCAAAATCATGCCAACCTAACTTTTCTGCAAAATTAACAAAAAAGTACATCAAAACTCTAAAAAGTCACTTCAAGAACTCACAAATTCCCTTGTTTCAGGCATGAAATGTGTTGTATTTTGACAACACATCATCCTCTTCTACGAGTCGTAGTGAGGACTACAGCCCGTACCCTGGGCTCGTAAGGCTGAAGTCAACAGCTTCAACTAACAGCTTCAGTCATGTGACAGGAAGTGGAACTTACATTGAAGGAGATAAATGATCTTAAAGCTCTATGAAAAGATGGTCTAATGTTGTATTCTTTAAGAAAGCATGGTCAAATAGGGAAGCAGACTATACAAGTAGTACTAGACTTTTTCAACTCAGGGATAATGCACCCACCTGTCAACTGCAAAACTGTCACACTTATTCCTAAGAAGAGAAATCCAACAAAAATCAGTGAATATAGGTCAATTTCTTGTTGCTCAACAGCTTACAAAATCATTTCTAAAGTGCTCACTAAAAGATTGAAGCAAGTTATAGAAAGTATAGTGGATATTAATCAAGCAACATTTTTCGCAGGAAGGAATTTGAATGATAATGTCATAATGAGCCATGAACTGGTGAAAGGCTATGGAAGAAAAGGAATTCCCAGAAGATGCATGATCAAAATAGACATGAAAAAGACTTATGACTCACTGAAATAGTCCTTCTTGGAGCAGGTTTTAAAAGAGATCAGAATACCAGCTAAAATGCTTCAATGGATGATGCAATGTGTCACTACTGTAACATACTTTATACAGATGAATGGGAAAAGTACTAGACCTTTTAAGACAAAGAGAAGGGTAAGACAAGATGATCCACTATTCCCCTACCTATTTGTGATAGCTATGAATTATTTAACAAGAGTTCTCAAGACATTACAAGAGAACCCTGATTTCCACTATCATCCTAGATGCAAAGTCCAGAAGATAGTGCAACTAAGCTTAGCTGATGACTTGATATTGTTCGGCAAAGGAGATATTCAATCAATAAGATGCCTTGGTAAGTGTTTCAATTAGTTTTCTGTAGCATCTGGTTTGGTTGCAAATCTATACAAAAGCAATATGCATTTTGGAGGAGTGGCGCAGTAGGCACAAAAAGAGATACTACAAGAATTACAATATGTCAAAGATGAATTTCCATTCAGATATCTAGGCATACCTCTCTTCAACTGCCCAATGTCAGCCTTTGATAGACAGAATGTTGAGTAGGATTACAAGCTGGGAAACAAAATTCTTATCATATGGATGAAGAACACAACTTATCAAGAGTGTCCTATATGCCATTCAAATGTTCTGGTATCAGATATTCCTACTACCTAAGAAGATCATTCAAGTAGTGAAGAGTATATAAAGAAGATTCTTATGGACTAGTCACACTGAAACATCAAGGAAGGCTTTGATTGCATGGCAGAAAATCTACTGCTCTAAACAAAATGGAGGATTCAACTTCCCTGATATGCACATATGGAACAAGGCTGCTATAAGCAAATTGTTATGGAATCTATGCAAGAAGAAGGACAAACTATGGATGACTTGGATTCATAGCTATTATGGACAAGATGGTATATGGAATACACAAGCAAAACAAGCATCATGGTTGGTCCAGAAGATATTAAAAGCTGCTAAGCATCTTTACCAACTAGACTTCACTGAAACAACACTAAGGGATCAGAAAGAATATTCGATCGGCAGAATATACCTGCAGATGAAAGCTCCAATGGGAAGGGATGAATGGAGGCCGTTGCTATGGAGGAACTATGGAGCACCTAAGTGGCTGTTTATCTTATACTTAGCAGTCAATAAAAGATTAGCCACCAAAGACAGACTAGCAAAATGACAAATGATTCAGGAAACAATATGCTCACTATGCCAACAGGAAGCAGAGACAATGGAACACGTATTCTTTCAGTGTATATATGCAGCAGAGATATGGAGCAAACTTCTCACCTGGCAAGGCATCAACAGAACATGGAAGGTAAAAGTAGCTCTTCCATGGTATATAGGATGACATTAGCATGGACAACAAACAACATATGGATGAACGCAATAGACGTGTCTTTCAGCAGAAACAACAATCTACAACAGCTCTCCTTAGGCACATCACACATGAGATACATGGTAATGGTAGCAATTACAGCCGCATCACTAATAGACTAAGCAAATTGAATGTGTATCCATAAATGGCTAGATAACCTCAGATAGAGTATTTAGTAAGCAAGGATGGAGCCTATGTCCATATTTGCTGGAATGAATTGATCCTGTAAAGTCCTTTTTGTAAATAAAATAATTACTTATCAAAAAAAAAATTAAGACCCAAAAGAAGAATTTTAGCACATTTTGAAGATAAAATTTTAATAGGGGAGTGACACAATCAACAATAATTGTGTGCTCCCTTCATATTTGACAAGTATTTGAATGAGTCCTGCTTTATTTCCACACTCACCTTCAGTTTCTTAAACACCCGCCGTTCTATATTCCTCTGTGTTTTCACAGTTCTTCCTTTATTCATTCTTTTGTGCTTTTTACTAATTAGTAAATTGATCAACTCTTCCTTTCCATTAATCATTTCTGCCCCTCAATTAAATCAACTAAAAGAATGGTCCTTCTACCTCTCCACTAATGCGTGATTATTCCTTGTAACCCTAAAATAAATCTTTGGAAATTTTCATTCACAACTTAAAAGATACTTCAAAAAGGTAAATCTTGAATGAGAAATTCATAAAAATTTATAGTTGCAGTAAGAGATGTCACTAAATAAAGAAAATTAAACTAAATAAAAATCAAGTTAAATTAAATATTTTTTTTACTTAATGTTATTTTAATTTTAAAAATTGGCATGATTAATTTTTTATTTAAGTAAAAAAAAAATAAATCAAAAAAATCACATCAAACTGATTATATAAAATCCATTTAAGTTTTCACATACACACGATTATGTATACACACACATATTTACAACCAAGAAGTTACCTTTATATGACTTTAGTTTTATTTGTTTAATTTCTAATTTAATTTCTAATTATTCTATCTTGATGATTTTTAAAAATTTTGATTTTATGTTCAAAATGACTTATATTTAGTCATTTAGTTATTCATCATTAATTAATTCAACTATTATCAAAATATCTTGAGAACTAAATCTTTTAAAAAATATATTCAGAAAAGAGTTCACTGGTGAGTAATATTCTAAGTTACTTGTCCTTCAGAATTGTTTAGAAATAAGTCTTTTTAAATTTGTACTTGGTGTGCACTTATTATTAATCTTTTAAGTTGAAATTCGAAAAAATCAACAACAAAAAAAGACATAAATCAAGGAAAGAAGACGATAATTGTTATTGAGTTTAATCTTTTAATCGTAATGACAAACACGGAAAATTTGTATATCTCTATTAAACTTTTGACAAATAAAACTGTGAGATTTATCAAAAACAAGAAAAGCTGAAATACTTATGAGAGAAGGGGGAAGGTTGAGAAAATGAATAAAATGAGACACATTAAAATATTTGTCAAAAATTAAGGAGTCTCACATAATCTTTGTTGGTTGTGCATTTTCCGTATTTAAATTTTTGGTTTTGAAGAATCACCAAGAAAATAAGAAAAAGATATCACTATGCGAGGCGCCTTTGCGCTCATGTGGAGTCGACGGTGGAGAGACAAAGTACCTCCAATTATGGGACGCAATAAATACTCTAATTATACTTCTAATAATTATATATATATATAATATTCTCAAGTGTAGTTTTGTTAATGCCCAAATTTCTCACACCTTGTCAGTCTTTGATAATATTTTATTTGCCATGACTCGAGTTTCTTTAAGTATATATACTCCCGGCATTTGACATAAATGACTGGTGCATTTAGGATAGATCATATAGCATAGTAATATGTCAAATACTCACTTACGATAGTTCTTTAGCATACTGATGGTTGTTTAATTAATTATGTTTACAACTTAAATGTCAACTTAATGGATAAGCCATTTTCCTAATCCTATTTACTGTTTTTCTTTTTTTTACATGTATCATCCACTCGACTTCATTTGGAATCCATTCTTACATATCGATGAGTTCTCAGCCCCATCAATTTACAACAAAAGGAGGTTGAAATACAGGTGGCCAGGAGGGAAAGTACGGGTTTTTGGGACCAGAATTTCTCTGTATACAGTGGGTATACAGTCCAGTGATACAAGAAAAATTGGGGCTTAAAATCTCAACTTCGGTAGCCTTTTAGACTTAGGACAGGAAATGAGCCAAAAGTCCAATTCTTTTTTTTCCCTATATTTGATATATTTGATTACTTACAATTAACTGTTTTAACACTAACTTTAATTGCTTGTTTTAATTTAATTGAATTTTCCAAAAGTCAATTATTTTTTGTTAAGTGTTTTTTTTTTAAATGGTTTCTTTTTTAGTTTAGTCATTTTTCAGCAAAAAATTAGTTGTATGGAATTCCTTAAAGTATTCAAATTGCTACTCGTTTTTTCAAAAAATATTTTTCATGATTTAGGTTTTCAATTATTTTAAGTATTTTTTAAGTTTAATTTTGCTCACTTAAAATATTCCAAGTGTTTCTTCTCGAAAAAAAACTTAAAAAATTTCATGCTCAACCAATTTAGAAAATTTAGAATTTTAAATTGTCTTTTACTTTTAAGTTAATTTTTAGTTAAGTTTTGGTTTCCTTGAATTGGTTTTATTGGTTTTTTTCTTAAATTAAATTAAGTTTGAACCGATTTTTCCTAAAAAGACATTTTCCCAATTATCACTCAAGGCTAATTTAAATCTAGTCTAGTTACAATAGATCTAAACACTTTCCTAACCTTTTCATATATATATA
>JAPFFP010074325.1:0-23597 GCA_026153255.1 Solanum medicagineum | reverse complement strand
GTGCAACTATAGAATATGTTATTGCAGGAACACTCTTCTCCAGATTGACATTGCTCAGTCTCGTATGCGATGTTAATGTTTTCTTCATCGCTGAAATCTTCTTCCGAGGAAGAAAATTCAGAAGATTCTCTATCTTCAAGAATGGCAAAGAGTGTTTCTTTGGTACTATCATCTAGTCCTAAGAAGTTGATCTTTTTCTTCCTTTTGGGAGACTTGAATTGGTTAGCACGGTGGCCTTTGTTACTACAATTCTAACGGACATCTTACTTGGAAGCAGGACTTTTCTTCCTGAATTTTCTCTTGGAAGGCCTATTAGAAGATTTCCTTTTGGATCAATGAGAGGATTTTTTAGAGACTTTCTTTTCTCTTTTGGAAGGGGTTAGGTCAACTTTGATGAAGCCAAAATCTTTACAGAAACTTCCTAACTCTTTTTTGGAAGATCTATTCGTCTCTTTTGTGCTGGTTTTTGAGCTTGATGTCCGTGCAAATTTCAAGACCAACAGTGTTAATAAAACTGGCTATATCTCCGTAAGTCATCTGACCTTAGGGGATTTTGCCTTCACACTTGTCTTTGATTTTGGTTCTGACCTTATCTACAAATGGTGGAGGTAAGCCGCTGATAAAGCATTCTTTCCAGAAATCACTATCGCAGTCGAGCCTGATCATAACCTTAACAAGGAAATTGTCTTTAGAAAGGGTGGGGCAGGATAGATTGTTAAGGATTTCTAAGCTCCTATCTTAGAATAATTTGGTTCTCCCACAAAGTGTTTAGCTATATGATAAAGGAGGGTGGCACATGCATCCTCTTTGGGTTGCTGGGAGGTCGTTTCAACACCATTTTCAACTTTCACCATTGTTTCGATAGTAGTTGCATTATAGATGGTGTTTTTGATGCTATCTGAGAAATAATTATCCCGCTAATGTCTAATCATTCCGGTGAACCCTGACATTATCATAGTGGCTGCTTCTTTGTCTGATGCACCTCTTATTTTATAGGTGTTTATAGAAATGCCTATTTCATGGAGCTTATTGTAGATATGGTGTCCAGCTAGACCATCAATATTCCATTCAGTGATACTCCTTCCTTCATGGGAGGAAGTAGAAAGCAAAGTATTTTCTTCATATTGAGTATCTAGGAAGGAGGGTCTTTTATAATAATTTTTCCTGGTATGATATCTATCATCCGAGAGTTTGTGTAAGGTGTCTTCTTTGGTGAAAGACTTGATACTATCTTTGGAAATAGTGAATTTGGCCAACTTTTCATTGATTTTGTTCAATGATTTTTCCAGAGACTTCAAAGTTTTCACTAAGTTTAGGGAACTTATCTTTAGAAAACTCTGGAGGTTTAAAGATATGATTGGTTTCAAAAGTGCTGCTACTAGAACTAGCCTTTTGAGGTCCTGAAAAAACAGATTTTTTTTGGAGTCTTCTATCTGTTGAGACACAGCGTATAACAATCTATTGGTATAGTTGTTTTGTTCAATTAGTTTATCAAGGTCCTTATTGAGAGGAGAAAGATGAGGTTTTTTGCTTTTTAGCTTGAAAGGAGCTGCAAGAACAATCTCACTGGAATGAGGAATTTTTATCCCTTCAAGAGGATGAGTGAAAGACTCAACTATTTTATTGCTCTGGGTATACCATTTATTGACAATGACTTGAAGAGAATCTCTTTGGTCATCGAGTTTTGTCATGATTTCAAACCACTTGAAAAACTCGATGTCACATTTGATTCTATTCATGTCCTTGATCCATTCTTTCCCAAAAAGAGTCCTTTGATTTTGGGAATAGGTATTTATATACTAATCAACCTTTATCTTGTTTTTTGGATCAGTCCAAAGGAGTTTGAGAGCTTCGACATTTGGAGAGTATCTTCTCCTTCTTTCATGACACCTAAGCTGGGGTCCGTATAATGCCTCGGCTTCCATGTCAGACTCAGTAGGGCTATCACGTTCTTGGACCTTGGGTTGATAGTAGACTTTGGGAATTTCGCCAGAGAAATCAACTCCCCTAACTTTTCCTTTGTCATTAGATCTAAAACTACTATATCTGAAACTACTTAATTCCTCTCGGGTTTTTGAAGTAGATCCATATGTTTGGCTTAACTTATAGTTAAGAAACTTTAGATCTACGAAACCATTGGGATTTTGAATTACTGTCTTTCTGGCGATTCTCAGAAAATGAAGATCTAGGTGGAGCAACTACATCAAAATGGCAGTCGTTATTTGCTAAAATATCCATCCATTTAAGTAGACGGGGAACAAAAATGGCACTATGCTCTTGGTTAGCTTCCATTAGCATAGTAACACCTTTGACACTTTCTATTTTTGCCTTTGGGGCAAGGGTGGTGCTCATGAGTCGATAATAGACTTGGGAAATGACAGCTATTTCTCTAGTGTCTGATTTACTAAGTAGGTTCTTAGTTTTAATCTTAAGGGTCAGAGTATCCAATATATTCGGATCATTTATATCAACAGAGAAATTTGGATAGCAATTGAAGTAAACTGGCCCTCAGCAAGATTACTTTCAATTACTCCCAAGAGTGAGTCTTCAAAATTAAGGAACCTAGCATCTCTAAGGATTGCACAGAAAGGGATATCAAGACCTTTTCTCAAAAGGGGTTTTATGGAAACCTGAACAAGTCCTATATGCAGATAATTGAACTGAGTCTTATATCTGCTAATGTCTTGTTCATTTAGCAACTTAATAATTTCAAGAGAATTGTTAAGTACAACTGTAGACTCACAGGTCTTAATATTATGTTTCTTAATGATACTAAAGTTACCTACCTGGTAGATTTTGTGAAAAGGTTCTTCCGGGATATTCTAATTTTCTAAACTACTTTCTGTTTTGGAAATCTAGGTTGCCCTAGAATTAACATTAACACTGTTGAGGAGATTTCTGCTAGTCATGAGAAAGGGTACTGTCCAAATCTCTGATTGTTACCAACTTAGCTTATGAAAATATTAAAATAGATCTGTGAAAATAATATTGAAAGTACTATTCCCTTTCATCGTAGATTTAAGGGTTTCTACATGTCATCTCAGCTTTACCTCTTCTCTCTCTAGAGTTATCTTAGCGACGGGACCACCTAAAAACCTTATAGGCCCTCCTGGCATCGACCTTTCTATGGCTGACCGTCGTCTTAAATCGGGTATTACTCGGAAACCTCACACACTTAGAGAGAGATAAGTACCTCATACAAAATAGAAATTATCCATAAAGCAGGATGATAAGAAATAGTATAATTCAAAATTATAACGTAGATTTATTATAATATTATCATAGTAAGAAGGTGAAGTAATCACTCTTTGGACAGTACAGATACTTAGCTGCTCATACTAAGTATATATACTGCCTACATGGCTCTGATACATATTGAGGACACCTGAAATGAGCTTTCTCATATGAACCCTCAAATTCGCAACCATGGATGGAGCATACTTGGATAATTAGGTGAACTTGAGGGCATATTTCCTCACATTCATACCCCCTTGCTTCAAGTTGATGAACTCTTGGACCTTCACCTCCCTAAGCTCAATGGGGAAGAACTGGTTTTGGAAGGCACACTTAAATTCCTCCCAACCAATGAGACCCGCTTCTTGACCTCTCTCATCAACCCACTGCTCATATCAAACTTTGGTGACTCCTTTAAGCTGGTAGGCCATTAACTTGATTTCTCTTCTAAGGGCACACCCATCACTACCACAACTCGGTAGGCTTATTTTATAAACTCTATAGGATCGTCATATGCCTTTGACCTATGAAATTTTGATGGGTTATTCATATGAAGTCACAGACTCTGGCTGCTGGGGTAGGCACTTCTATCTCCCTGTTGGCTTAGTTAGCCAATGCCTAGGCCAATATCGTGAATGCGGCTCTGAACTACGCATGATACACCCCTCGTCCTAAATGGAAAGACTTGTTGGTCCGGAGTGCCTCTAGGTGGGGAGCTCTTCAAGGCGACATAATCTAGGAAGAAGAAAATGCTCATTGTCAATTGACGAAAAATCTTACTCAACTCTAAGGTACAACATTGAATAAGAAAGAAAGGAATACTTTCCTAAACTGTCTCATAGCCTCTTACACAAGATAATGACATGCTTCACAACCTTGAACGAAACTCTATGCTATGCGGTATGCATGGACATCAGAGGAATATTTTAAGACCTCGTGCTTTGGTATCAATTTTGTACCGAATTGACCTAGGGGCCTTGTCATCACACGGCGAATGAGGTCTCCCGAGGTACCTCACCCAACCCATCTAAGCATCTCAAGCATTTATAGGTAATAAATACATCATAATACAGAAAGAAAACAAATGGAAAAGGGGCTATGGTCTTGTGATAATGAAGAACATTAAAATAGTGAGAATATCTAAATCATTACTTTGTCACTATTTTAATGTTGCTTCATTATCACAAGGCCATAGCCCCTTTTCCTTTTATTTTCTTTCTGTATTATGATGTATTTATTACCTATGATTGCTTGAGATGCTTAGATGGCTTGGGTGAGGTGCCTCGGGGGACCTCATTCACCGTGTGATGACAAGGACCTTAGGTCAATTCGATACAAACTTGATACAAAAGCAAGAGGTCTTAAAATATTCTTCTAATGTCCATTCATACAACATAACATATAGTCTCGTTCAAGGTTGTGAAGCATGTCGTTATCTTGAGTGAGAGGCTATGAGACAGTTTAGGAAAGTATTCCTTTCTTTCTTATTCAATGTTATACCTTAGAGTTGAGTAAGATTTTTCATAAATTGACAATGAGCATTTTCTTCTTCCTAGATTATGCCGCCTCGAAGAGCTCCCTACCAATGAGGCACTCCGGGACAACAAGTCTCTCCATTCCAATAGGATTAGGGGTGTCTCATGCGTAGTTCAGAGCCGCATTGACGATATTGGCCTAGGCATTGGCTAACCAAGCCAATAGGGAGATAGAAGTGCCTACTCAGCAGCCATATTCTGTGACTTCATACGAATAATCCATTGAAATTTCATAGGTCAAAGGCATATGACGATCCTATAGAGTTCATAGAATAAGCCTACCGAGTTGTAGTAGTGATGGGTGTGCCCTTATAGGAAAAATCAAGTTAATGGCCTACCAGCTTAAAGGAGTCACCAAAGTTTGGTATGAGCAGTGGGTTGATGAGAGAGGTCAAGAAGTGGGTCTCATTGTTTGGGAGGAGTTTAAGTGTGCCTTCCTAAACTAGTTCTTCCCCATTGAGCTTAGGGAGTCGAAGGTCCAAGAGTTCATCAACTTGAAGCAAGGGGGTATGAGTGTGAGGAAATATGCCCTCCAGTTCACGTAATTATCCATGTATGCTCCATTCATGGTCGCGAATCTGAGGGCTAGTATGAGAAAGCTCATTTCAGGTGTCCTCAATTTGATCTCCAAAGAATTCAAGATGACAATGTTTGTCAAAGAGATGGATATTTCCCGACTAATCACGGCATATGCCAAACAAATTGAAGAGGAGAAACTCTGAGAAAGGGCAATGGAGTCCAAGCGGGCTCGTGCGGATGGCTGAAGCTATTCTCGTCAAAGGAATGGTGGCTACAAATCTCAAGGTGGCCCAAGACAAAGATCCACCAACACTCCTCCTTCTAGGAAGGACAAAGATGTTGCCCTAAAGTCCCAAAGTCCAAATTGCCCTATGTGTGGAAGACACCATGAAAGAGAATGCTTGTCCAGTTCCAATGCCTACTTCACTTATGGAGAGCCCCGTCATCATGCCAAGGATTGTAGGAGCAGAGGCACAAGGCCCAAAGTCCAGAGAGGTCAAGCTCATGGTGCCCCAAGGACCAATCAATTCTATGCCCTTCACGGTCGTCAGAGGTTGCGAAAGGCATAGACGTGGTCACCGGTATATTACGAGCTTATGATTCAGATGCATATGGACATTTAGATCGGGGATAAAATGTATGTGACCCCATTCTTTGCATATAAGTTTCATGCATGTCCTCAAGTCCAGCATGAGCCTTATGAGGTGAGTAATCCCACGGGTGAATCTGTTGTAGCTCGAAGAGTATATGGGGGTTTTCCTATTTCTATTCTACATAAAGTGATCCATGTGATCTAGTTGAGCTCTCCATGGTAGACTTCGATGTAATTTTAGGGATGGATTTGTTGCACGTTCTCATGCCTTTATTTATTGTAGAACCCATAGGTTCAAATTCTAATTCCCTAACGAGCTAGCTCTTTAATGGGAGGGTAACAAGAGCACATGAAGCACTTGAGGGTAGTATTGCAGACCCTTAGAGAACAAAATCACTATGCAAATTTTGACAAGTGTGAGTTTTGGCTAGATGAGGTTCCTTCCTTGGGCATGTGATAGCTATAGAGAGCATCAAGGTTGATCCAAAAAAGACGGAAGCAGTAAGAAACTAGCTAAGGCCATTGACTCGCACAGACATAAAGAGTTTCTTGGGTCTATCCGGTTACTATAGATGGTTTGTTCAGTACTTCTCCACAATTTCATCTCCACTCAACAATATAACTCAAAAGAAGGCTAAATTCGTCTGGACGGATGAATGTGAAAGGAGTTTCCAGACCTTGAAGGACTGGTTGACTTCAACCCCCATATTGACATTACTAGAGAGGAGCGATGGTTTTTTCAAGTACTGTGATGCATCCAAGATCAAGTTGGGATGTGTGCTAATATAAAATGGTAAGGGGATTGCCTATGCTTCGCGATAGTTAAAAGTGCATGAAAAGAATTACTTGACTCATGACCTTGAACTCGAGGCGGTGATGTTTGCCTTAAAGATCTGGAGACACTATTTCTGCAGAGTCTATTTGGATGTTTTCACTGACCATAAAAGCCTCCAACATGTGTTAACCTAGAAGGATCTAAACTTGAGGCGATGGAGATAGTTAGAGCTACTCAAGGATTAAGACATGAGCGTGAAGTACCACCCCAAAAAAGCCAACATGATAGCTGACTCCCTTAGTAGAATTTTGATGGGAAGTGTGTCCCACCTAGAAGGTTTTGGGAAAAAGTAGTTGGCTAGAGATTTTCGTAGGTTGGTAAAACAACCCTAAAAAGGGCCCGAAAATGTGCCTCGGAAGTGCCCAAATTCATAATTTTCATATATCTCAAAATTTGTGCGTGATATAAAAATTCCAACTTCATATTCGTGATCAGGGGGAAAAATTGAGTGGGTAATGGTTCTAACCCCGATTTAGAGCAACTGTATCAAAATACAAAAATCCAATTTCCAAAGAGCTCTCCGCGCCCCTAGTGAGACGTGGCAGGGGGCGGAGATGTGTATGTTTTTTACCAAGTTTTCTTGTTTAGTCTAAGGCTTTTGGGCCTTGTTCCTTAGTCTTCCCATGCATAAAAGCACTTACACTTATCCATATTTCAACACCATATTATACAAGACATTACCAAATAAGGGTGAGCCCGAAGATTGTCTTGGCCCCTGCTTCTACCTATGTACTAGAGGTGTTGTTGGAACCTTATGACATGTTAATGCTATACTATTGGCTTGTTATGTTTCTATGGTATCAAATATGTCCCTTAGACTAGTATTTCCTCTTTTTCTATCTATAGTTGTTGCATAATTGCTTCCGCAATGAAGGATGTGTAATGATATGCTAAGATACTTGTTTGGTGGTCCCCTTCAGGTTCCCCATTTGCCGTGTCACGTCTACGGCCTAGGTCCGAGTCGTGACAAATTTTGTATCAGAGAACTAGGTTGTTTATGGTCCTCGGCATCCAACACATCACATGATTAGAGTCTTATTCATGGCTGTGTTGTGCACCACAACTATGAGTAAGAGGCTATGAGACGTTTTAGGAAATGTTTCTTTTTCAAGATATATGTCGTGCTATAGATGTTAGGTAAAGTTTCCCTTCTAACAAATGTTCTATTCCATTTTTAGATTATGCCTAACATAACAGGAAGAAGAACCCGCACACCCGAGGAATAATCTGCTCATGGAGAGCTCCGGGATGTTCTCACCTTGTTAGCTCAAGCGATGGCTAATCAAGTCAATCAAAGGACCCAATCCCCTCATGCTCCTACTCCAGCATCTCGAGTGAAGTACTTTATGAGGATGAACCCATCTGAGTTCCATGGGCCTAAACTGGATGAGCACCCTCAAGAATTTGTTGTTGAGGTGTACAAAATGTTAGCTATTATTGGTGTTAGGTTAGAGGAGAAGGTGCAGTTGGCGGCATACCAACCCAAGGGGGTCGCCCAAATCTGATTTACCCAATGGAAAGCAGAGAAGGGGAACAACAATGTGATATTATGGGAGGAGTTTAAGCCGACATTTCTTAACCGGTTCTTCCCTCTTGAGGTTAGGGAGGCCAAAATAATGGAGTTCATGAATTTGAAGCAAGGACCTGTGAGTGTGAGGGAGTATACCCTCAAGTTCAACCAACTCTCTAAATATGCTCCACAATTAGTTTACGAGCCAAGGTCTAAAATGAATAAGTTCGTGATGGGTATATCTGATTTGGTGAATTAGGAGTGTTGGGCCGTTATGTTGATTAATGACATGGATTTGTCCCACTTAATGACTTATGATGCACAATTGGAAGGGGAAAAGTTGAGGAAGAGAAAGAGTAGTGAGGCCAAGAGGGCCCGTTTTGATAGAAAGTTCCAAAGTCTCAAGGGTGACCGGTTTCATCAAGGCCAAGGGTCTTCTCATGCTCCTCATAGAAGATTTGCCAATGACTACCCAAGGCCCCAAGGAGGTGGTGGTGTGGTTCCTAGACCTATGTGCCCAAGATATGGTAGAGGCCATGATGGCCATGTTTGAGGGATACTAATGCTTGTTATAGTTGTGGGGAAGTGGGTCACAAGAAGGTTGATTATCCTCAGAATCAAAACAAAGGTAAAGACGTTCGTCTACAAGGACGCGGTGATAATGCGGTTCCTTTAGGCAAAAGAGTCCAACAAGGTGGTTCCTCAAGGCATAATCGGTTCTATGCACTCCAAGGGAGGCAGGGGGTTGATGAGGTTCCCGATGTCATCACCGGTATGTTAAAAGTCTTTGATTTGATGTGTATGCATTTATAGACCCGAGTGCTACTCTTTCTTTTGTTACTCCATTTATTGCCAAAAGTTTTCATGTCGAGTCTGAATTTTCATGTGAGTCTTATGAGGTTTCTACTCCCATAGGTGCTTCTATTATTGCTAAATAGGTCTAGAAATTGTCCCGTTAGTATTTTTCATAAACTTTTTTCTTGTGATCTTGTTGAGTTGGATATGGTGGACTTTAATGTCATTCTTGGGATGGATTGGTTGCATGTATATTATGCCTCTATTGATTTAGAACCCGTAGGGTCAAATTCCAATTCCCAAATGAACCCATCCTTGAGTGGGAGAGTCATGATGTGGTGGTCAAGGGTAGGTTTATCTCTTGCATTAAAGCCCAAAAGTTGATCTGTAAGGGTGTCTCTATCATATTGTTTGTGTTAGGGATGTTGAGTCCAAAGTCTTTCCTATAGAGTCGGTTCCGATGGTTATGAGTTTCTTGATGTCTTTCCAAATGACCTTCCCGGTGTTCCTCCCCAAAGGGAAATAGACTTTCGTATAAACCTCCTTCCCGATACTTAACCCATTTCTATTCCCCCTTATCATATGGCCCCGGCGGAGTTAAAAGAGTTGAAGGAGTAATTGAGGGACTTGTTAGAGAATAATTTTATTAGGCCTAGCCAATAACCTTGGGGTGCACTGGTGTTTTTCGTGAAGAAGAAGGATGGGTCCCTTAGAATGTGAATTGACTACTGGCAACTTAATAGGGTTCCCATCAAGAATAAGTATCCTCTACCAAGGATTGGTGATTTGTTTGACCAACTTCAAGGGGCTAGTCACTTCTCTAAGATTGATCTTCGGTCTGGGTATCATCAAGTAAAGGTGAGGGAGTGTGGCATTCCCAAGACGTCCTTCCGGACTAGGTATGAGCATTATGAGTTTGTTGGTATGTCTTTTGGGTTGACCAATGCATCAACCATCTTCATGGATCTAATGAATAGGGTCTTTAAACCCTACCTAGATTTTTTTGTTGTGGTTTGCATTGATGATATC
The DNA here is from genome assembly GCA_026153255.1 of Solanum medicagineum. Classification (NCBI taxonomy): domain Eukaryota; kingdom Viridiplantae; phylum Streptophyta; class Magnoliopsida; order Solanales; family Solanaceae; genus Solanum; species Solanum medicagineum. The sequence continues at coordinate 13,548 of JAPFFP010074325.1, read as the reverse complement.
TTGATCTACTCTCATAGTTAGGAGGAGCGTGTGAGTCATTTGAGGGTGGTGCTTTATAAATTGAGGGAAGAGAAGTTGTATGCTAGTATGAGAAGTGTGAATTTTGGTTGCAAGAGGTTGCCTTTCTAGGTCATGTGGTGTCGGGGGATGGTATTAAGGTAGATCCTAAGAAAATAAAGGTGATTAGAAATTGGCCTAGACCTTTGACCTCGTCAGTTATTAGAAGCTTCTTGTGCTTAGCAGGTTACTACTAGAGATTTGTGAATGGGTTCTCTTCTATTGCTTCTTCTATAACTAAGTTAACTGAAAAGAATGCTAAATTTGTGTGGACCAATGAGTGCGAAAAGAGTTTCCAAACCTTGAAGGATAAACTTGTCTTCGCTCCTATCTTGTCTCTATTGGAAGGGTTGGAGGGGTTTCTTGTGTATTGTGATGCCTCATGAATTGGTTTGAGTTGTATTTTGATGCAAAATGGTAAGGTGATAGCCTATGCTTCTAGACAACTCAAGGTGCATGAAAAGAATTATCCTACCCATCATCTTGAATTAGCCGTCGTGGTATTTACTTTGAAAATTTGGCGTCCTTATTCGTATAGAGTGAATTTGATGTGTTTACCAATCACAAGTGTCTCAAATATGTGTTCATTCAAAAATATCTTAACTTGAGACAAAAAAGGTGGTTAGAACTCCTTAAGGATTATGATATAAGTGTGCATTATCACCCTGGTAATGGTAATGTTGTGGCCGATGCTTTGACTATGGGGTCTATGGGTAGCCCAGCTCATATTGATGATGGGGGCAAAAAGGTGGCTAGAATGGTTCATCGGTTGGCTCGTTTGCGGGTTAAGTTGGAAAAGGCTGATAATGGTGGTATTGTGGTTGTTGATGGTTCAAAATCTTCTTTGGTTGATGAGGTAAAAGCAAAGCAAGTACTTGACCCCTTCTTGTTAGAATTGAAGACCTTGGTGAGAGATGGCAAGGTGGAGGTTTTCTCCCAAGGGAGAGATGGTGCCCTTCGGTACCAAGGTAGGTTGTGTGTACCTAATCTTGATGGCTTGAGAAAGAGGATTCTTGACGAGGCTCATAATGTTTCCTATTCTATTCACCACTGTTCTACCAAGATGTATAGAGATTTGTGGGATGTGTTTTGGTGGGTAGTTATGAAGAAAGACATTGTCAAATTTGTATCTGGTTGTCATAGTTACCAACAAGTCAAAGCCGAACACCAAAGGCCGGGTGTCCTAACCCAAGATATAGAGATTCCCACTTGGAAGTAATATGGAATTAACATGGATTTTGTGGTTGGGTTGCCTAAGACAAGAAATGGTTTTGATTCTATTTGGGTTGTGGTTGATAGAAAGACAAAGTCGGCTCATTTCCTATAGTTAAGACTATTTATAGGGCCAAAGACTATGCTAAATTATATATTGATGAGTTGGTTGGATTTCATGGGTTTCCCTTGTCTATTATATTGGATAGTGGTGCTCAATTCACTTCATACATTTGGAGGTCCTTCCAAAGAGGTCCTGGTACCAATGTTAAGATTAGTACGACATTTCACCCGTAAATGGATGCAAAGCCGAAAGAACTATCCTAAATCGTGTATATATTCTCAGAGCTTGTGTTTTGGAGTATAAGGGGAGTTGGGATGATCATGTTCCGTTGATTGAGTTCGCTTGCAATAATAGCTATCATTCTAGCATTGGTATGGCTCCTTTTTAGGCCCTCCATGGTAGACGTTGTAGGACCCCGATTAGATGGTTTGAGGTAGGGGAAATGGCTTTGTTGTGTTTGGATCTGGTCATGGAGGCTATGGAGAAGGTAAGGTTGATTAAGAAAAGGTTGAAAATATCCCTAAGTCATCAAAAGTCCTATGCCGATGTGAGGAGAAGGGATCTTGAATTTAAGGTTGCTGATGGGGTCTATTTGAAGGTATCACCCATGAAGGGTGTGGTTCGTTTTGGTAAAAAGGGTAAATTGAGTCCAAGATATGTAGGTCCTTATAGGGTTTTGAGGAGTATTAGTAAGGTAGCCTATGAGTTGGAGTTGCCTAGTGAAATGGACTTGGTTCATCCGGTCTTTCATGTATCCATGTTGAGGAAGTGTGTGGGTGACCCAAATACTATTGTCCTATTAGATGTTGTGGGAGTTGTTGAAGATAACTTTACTTATGAAGAGGCTCCAATAGAGATTTTGGATAGACAAGTGAAGATGTTGAGGAACAATGATGTGGCTTCCATTAAGGTCCTTTGGAGGAATCAACAAGTCGAAAGTGCTACATGGGAGGCCGAGGCGGACATGCAAAAGCGGTATCCCTATCTCTTCCATTCTACTCAAGACTAAGGTACTAATTCTAAGTCCACTATGTGGTTTTAAGTCTTATGTTTAAGCCCCTATGTCATTTGCATACATTCATGTTTATGTTGACAAATCTATGATGATTTTTGACAGTTATGCTGAGGTTTTTGAAATGATGTTTAAGTGCATTGTTGTATCCTTGTATGGGCTGAAATTATCTTGTTTACGTGTCTTATATACATTTCTTTGTCATTCGGGGACAAATGTTCCCAAGGGGGATATATTGAAACAACCCAAAAAAAAGTGCCGAAAATGTGCCTCGAAAGTGCCCAAATTCTTAATTTTCATATATCTCAAAATTCGTGCATGATATCGAAAATCAGACTTCATATTCGTGATCAAGGGACAAAATTGAGTGGGAAATGGGTCTAACCCTGATTTTAGAGCAACCGTATCAAAATTCGAAAATCCAATTTCTAGAGAGCTCTCCGCGCCCCTGGCGCGACGCGGCCAGGGCGCGAAGATGTGTATTTTTTTGCCTAGTTTTCTTGTTCGGTCAAAGGCTTTTGGATCTTGTGCCTAAGTATTCCCATGCATAAAAATACCTATACTTAGCCATATTTCAACCCCATATCATACAAGACATTACCCAATACTCTCTAAACACTTAGACAAATATTTCACTCAAAATCAAGGGTCCCAAACTCATTCTGGATCTTAAGGAATTCACTCAAGCTTCAAGTTCTCAACCATTCAGTCCTTTTACCCATGGTGCCCAACCTTCCTTTTTACATATATTGCATGTTTCTAAGTTGATTTACTTATGGGTCTTACTTATTATGCATTTGACTATGACTATGTCCGGGTTTCATAAAATTGTGACTGTTTAAGAATGTTTTGAGCTATGAATCTATGATCTATTTTGAGATTTGAGGAAGGGTTTCAATGTATATTGCATGAGAGTATTACCAAGTGTTGGTGTATTGATTTACTTCAAGTTTTCTTGCATGATTTCACTTTTGAATTACATGGTTAATACTAGTATTACACACCTGCCAAGTGTTTGATAAAATGTTTGGTTTTGAATTCTTGAGCTATTGATGATATTTCGCATTACCTATGATTTCAATGACTTTATGATGATGAAAGGAATGTTATATGAGTTGTTTCCATGAAAAGTACTTATAGTATTGTAACGTGACCATGCCTAGTTGAGGAGGTGCCTCAATCACCATGGGTGGTAGGGTGAGACAACCATCAACCAATTGAGGGGTTGATACCTCAATCACCATGGATGGTAGGTTGATACAACCATCAACCAATTGAGGGGTTAATACCTCAATCATCATGGGTGGTAGGGTGAGACAACCATCAACCATTGATACATCAATCACCATGGATGGTAGGGTGTGACAATCCATCATAATGTTGGTTTCCTCTTACATATGTAATATATTCTATATAAGCATGTTTTACTTCAAGCATCATTCATACATGTCATATTTTTATTATGTTATCCATTGCTTGTGATATTGCATTTTGCCTATATTGCCTATCTCTTGTTGCATTGCATCCTACATACTTAGTACATTCAAACATACTAACACATACTCTATGCCTACATGATGTTACCATGCAAGAACTGGGGCCCCACTTGATCATCCTCCTCCTCCGCGTGGCTAGTACGATTTCTCTCAAAGCAAGTTGGTAAGTCCTCAACTCTGAGGACATACTTCTCTTGATTTATGCCATGTATTGACTCTTCTTTTGTTGGAAACATATGGCTGTGAGGGTGAGCCCAGATATTGTCTTGGTCCCTGCTCATATCTATGTATTAAAGGTGTTGTTGGAACCTTATGATATGTTAATGCTATACTATTGGCTTATTATGTTTCTATGGTATCAAAGATGTCCCTTGGCCCAGTATTTCCTCGTGTTCTATCTATAGTTGTTTTATAATTGCTTCAGCGACCAAGGATGTATAATGATATGCTAAGAGGCTTGTTTGGGGTCCCCTTCTGGTTCCCCATTCACCATGTCATGTCTAGGCCCTAGGTTTAGGTCATGACAGTTAGCAAAGCTGGGGTGAAATTGAGTGAATCCAGAAATGATGGTGCGATGGTCTTCAAGGGTCAACATCTTCTCTGATCGACGAGGTTAAGGCCAAGCAAGATCTCGATCCCATTTTGGTTGAGTTGAAAACTTTGGTAAAAAATGGACAAGTAGAGGTCTTCTCACAAAGGGGTGGTGCGCTCCAATATTATGGTAAGTTGTGTGTACCTAGTGTTGATGAGTTGAAGAAATTGATCATGCAAGAAGCCTACAACTCCTCCTATTCTATTCATCCCAACATTACCAAAATGTAGAAAGATTTAAGAGAGATTTATTGGTGGAATGGGATAAAAAGGACATTGCCCAATTTGTGTCCGAATGTGTCAATTGCCAAAAGGTGAAAGCTGACAACCAAACATCGGGTGTCTTAGCTCAAGATATTGATATTCTGACTTGGAAGTGGGAAGAGATCAACATGGATTTTGTAGTTGGATTTCCAAAAACCAAAAGGTGTTTTGACTTCGTATGGGTTATAGTTGACCGTATGACTAAGTCAGCCATTTCTTGCAAATGAAAACCACATTCAGTGTGGAGGACTATGCCTGTATATACGAGAGTTGATGAGGTTGCACCGGATCCCATTGTCCATCATATCGGAACGTGGAGTTCAATTTACTTCCCACTTTTGGAGGTTCTTCCAAAGAGGACTTGGCACTAGACTAAAGTTGAGCACAACTTTTCATCCTTAGACCAACGGGTAAGCTAAAAGGACTATTCAGACCGTGGAGGATATGTTGAGAGCTTGTGTGTTGGAATTCAAAGGAAGTTGGATGAACATTTGACACTTATTGAGTCCGCCTATAACAATAACTTTCATGCAAGCATTGGGATGGCACCATTTAAAGCTTTGTATAATAGACGATGTAGATCACCTATTAGGTGGTTCAAAGTTAGTGAGGTGGCATTGATAGGACAGGATTTGGTGATGAATGCTATGAAGAAAATTAAAAGCATAAGAGAGAAACTAAAAATAGCCCAAAGTCAACAAAAGTCCTACTCGGATGTAAGGAGAAGGGAGTAGAGTCCAAGTTGGTGATTGGGTCTATTTTAAGGTATCTTCAATTAATGGTGTTCTCTAGTTCGGTAACAAAAAGAAGTTGATACCTAGATGTGTGGGACCTTACAAGGTGTTGAAGAGAGTGGAGAAAGTAGCGTACGAGTTGGACTTACCCAACAAACCGCATTTGATTCATCAAGTCTTCCATGTGTTGAGGAAATTCATGGGTGTCCCATGTTCCATAATTCCCTTACATGATGTAAACATTGAAGAAGACTTGAATTATGAGGAGGTACCAGTCGAAATCCTAGACTAGCAAGTGAAAAATCTATGGAACAAAAAAGTCACCACTGTCAAAGGGCTTTGGAGGAATCAACAAGTTGAGGCTATTTCATGGGAATCAGAGGCAGATATAATGAAGCGATACCCATATCTATTCCACTCCACTCAAGCCTAAGGTACTAAAAAGTTCTTTCGAAATCCCCAAACTTTATGCTTGTTAGGTTCTCATGATGTATGCATTTATTTTGATGTTTCCGAACTGTTATGAAGTATGTTTTAAAGTGTAAGACTAAGAATTTTGAGAAATGATATCTGGATTGTATGTTTGCATGCATACTGGGTTATTAGCTGTTAGTTTACTCTCTAGAGCTTGTCTTTAAGTACATTCGGGGATGAATGTTCACAGGGGAGAGATATTGTAATGATCCCCAGTTTAGGAGTCCTGAGTGTAGAGAAGTCGTCCTGATAAAAGACTGAGGACGTGGTTCACCTGACAATATACAACATGTGGAATTTTCTACAGCTCGAAGAATGGTTCGTTAGTGGGATTCCAAACATGAAGAAATTTGAAGTTTTCAAGAAGTTAATCCACTACTCATCAAATGGCCTGAAAAATATTATACAGCTCGTAAAAGGGTGCCAGATACAAGGTGAGAAATTGGCTAAGTGTAGAAGGACTCTACGAGTCCATCCACGGACCATAAAAAATAGTACATCCCATCCTGCTTATTGTAATCCCCAATTCAGAAGAGTCCATATTTTAGGATTCTCAGGTGAGCCATCAGATTAAAGGGTCTACGGCTCGTAAAACCATCTATGGCCTGTAGTTGGGGTTTCGTATGTAGCTTGTGGCAGTTTTAATTGAGGCATATTTTGGTCTTTTCTCGTAATTTTATTACTAAATTACGTTGTTCGGGGGATGAAAAGGGGGACCTATAATAGTCTTCAAGCCCTAAGAACACCCCTCATTCTTTCATCCTTCTAATTCCATATTTCTAAGGCAAGAGCTCCCAAAACAAGGTTAGGGTTTTCCAAGTTCCTTCCTCAAGAGTTCAACTCTGATTCTCTCTAGTTTCCTAGGTATGTGAGTTGATTTATAGGTATCCTTTTACCCATAAAGTTCCCTATTATGTATTTTTCCCTTTCCTTTAAGTTCTCAAGTTGTAATGCATGCTTATGATGATTTTATGGTTGTTATGCTACTATATGATGTTCCTAAAGTTCAATGACTATTTTGTTAAGTACATGATCATATATTTTGAAGTGTGTTGTTGATTCTAAGATAGGTTTTGATATGATTAAGGTGGGACAATTTTGATTTTTCTTTTTAGAGAAATTTCTTAAGACTTATGTGATTTATGATTGTTCCGTGCATCAAATAAGCCCACCTTACCTTTCAGTAAAAGTCCTTATGAGTCATGACTATGAATAGGGAATTCATGAAGAGCCTCAAAGTTAAGTTTTTTCAAAATATGTGTATAGTGATTAATTCCCTAAAAAGATGTTTAAGAAAGGCTCTTAAGTTTGACCTACTCCTAATGATTGCTACTTATAATTCTAAATTATGTTTAAAGACTCTGTGGGATAACTTAGCACCGAGAGTACATGGGACTAGGACTCATCCAGTTAGTTTCGACATGACCCCTTGAAGATACATCTCGATGTCCCTAACTATTTCCACCATAAGCGCCTTGTTGGCTAGGTTAGTGGATCCATATAGGCCCCAAAGTTATGAAGGATACTAAGTTTGAATATCTACCTTTGTAAGTAGATTCTCCTTTTCCCAATGGAAGGAGTGCGTTGACATTTCCCCAATGGAAGGAGTTTAATGAATTCCATGTAGTAGCTCACATGGTCTTACTATTGGTTTTGGTCTATTCCCACAAGTTTATATGATTCCATGGTATGCCTTAAATTCATGTTTTAATGGTGCATTGTCTCATATTGGTCTGAGCCATATTCCTTATGTACGTTTAATTCTATTTCATGTATCATTATCCTTATGTATACTATTATGTTATGTTTAGTTATAATGGAATTACAGTTTCATCTATTTATTGCATCTCACATACTTAGTACATTCAAATTTACTAATGCATATTTGCCTGCATGATTTAACCATGTAGGGATAAGTACTCCTCTAGCGGCTCGTGGCTAGTATTCGGCACCCAAGACTAGCTCTACTGTTGTGGTGAGCCCTTAGATCGGGACTCCTCCACCCTCTTTTTCTAGCTTGTATTTAGTTTGATTTGAGACGATGTGTTGTAGCCCTTTGAGTCACTTGTTTTAGCATTGTATTGCTTAGACTTCTTTCTATTGATGAAAATTTCCTGTTATTGGTCCCATCGACTATGATGTAGTTGGTATGTGTGTGGAGAAATATGATTTGGCTATTCCGACATTTTAATGTTGCTTCATTGTCACAAGCCCACAACCTCTTTCCTATTTGTTTTCTTTCCGCATTATGACTTGTTTATTATCTATGAATGCTTGAGATTCTTAGATGGCTTGGGTAAGGTGCCTTCTAGGACCTCATTCATTGTGTGATGACAAGGCCCCTAGGATGGATCATTACAACCTTGGAGTGCATCAATGTTATTTTTAAGGAAGAAGGATGACTTACTTAGAATGTGCATCAACTACCGGCGACTCAACAAGGTCTGTATAAAGAAGAGGTATTCACTATAAAGGATAGATGACTTATTTGATCAACTGCAAAAGGCTAGTCACTTTTCTAAGATTGATATATAGTCAGGATATCCATAAAATGAGGGTAAGGGAATATGACATTCATAAATGACCTGCCGAACAATGTATGGGCATTTTAAATTTGTGGTGATGTCTTTTGGACTAACCAAGACTCTGACAATATTTATGGATCTCATGAATAGGGTCTTTATCCCAACCTTGACATGTTTGTTGTGGTGTTCATTGATGATATGTTGATTTACTCCCAAAATTGGGAAGAGCATGTAACAAATTTGATAGTAGTGTTGCAAACCTTTGAGGGAAGAAAGATTGTTTTCCAAGTTTGACAAATGTGAATTTTTGTTGAAAGAGGTTGCCTTCCTTAGACATGTGGTGTCAGGTGAAGGAATCAAAATGGATCCTAAAAAAATAGTGGAGATGAGAAATTTTACTAGGACCATAACTCCAATAGATATAGGAGTTTCTTTGGCTTAGCGGGGTACTACTAGAGATTTGTTGAGGGGTTTTGTTCAATTGCTTCTCCTTTGAAAAATTTGACAAAAAGAAGGTAAAGTTCCTTTAGACCAATGAATGTGAAAGGAGCTTTCAAACATTAAAGGACAAGCTTACATCCTCTCATATTTTGACTTTACCGGAAGGGTTTGTTGTCTATTGTGATGCTTCAAGAATTGGTTTAGGGATGTGTTGATGCAAGGTGGAAAGATCATCGCATATGACTAAAAGTGCATGAGCATAATTATCTTACACATGACCTTGAGCTAGCTGCCGAGGTAGTTGCCTTAAAGATATGGAGTCATTATTTGTATGGGGTCCATGTAGATGTCTTCAGCAACCATAATCGTCTTCAATTTCTATTCACCCAAAGAGATCACAATTTGAGGCAAAAGGTGGTTAGAACTCTTTAAGGATTATGACATGAGTGTGCATTACCACTCAAACAAAGCTAATGTTGTAGCTAAGGCACTAAGTAGGATATCGATGGAGAATATGGCTAATATCGATGATGGGAAGAAGGAGTTAGATAAGAAAGTTCATTGGTTGGCTAGGTTAGGAGGAAGGTTGGAAAAAACCAAAGATGCAGGTATGGTGGTTCTAGATGGTTCCACATCTTCTTTGGTTGAAGGAGTCAAATCAAAGCAAGGACTTGATCCTTCCTTGGTTGAATTAAAAGCATTGGAAAAAGAGGGCAAAGTAGAGGTTTTCTCCCAAGGGGGATATGGTGTCCTTAGACACCAAGGTATGTTGTGTGTGCCAAATGTTGATAGGTTGAGGGACATGATTTTTAAATAAGCTCATAATTCATCCTACTCCATTCACCTCTTTTTGAGAGAAGTGTATTAGTGAGGTTGTATGAAGAGGGATATTGCAAAGTTTGTGGCCAGATGTCACAATTGTCAACAAGTCAAGGCCGAATATCAAAGGTCGTGCGGCCTAGCCCCAGACATTGAGATCCCCACTTGGAAGTGGGAAGAGGTCAACATGGATTTTATGGTTGGTTTGCCTAAGACTAAAAGGCATTTTGATTCTATATGGGTTATTATTGATAGGATGACAAAGTCAACACATTTCCTACTTGTTAGAATAAGCTATAGTGCTGAAAACTGTGCCAAATTGTACATCCAGGAGTTAGTTAGATTACATGGCGTGTCGTTGCCCATCATTTTAGATTGTGGTGCCCAATTTACCTCACACTTTTGGAGATCCTTCCAAAGAGTCCTTGGTACTAAAATCAAGCTTAGCACAACATTTCACCCATAAACGGATGATCAAGCCAAAAGAACCATTCAAACCTTTAAGAATATGCCTAGAGCTTATGTGTTGGAACTCAAGGGTAGTTAGGATGATCATATTCCTCTCATTGAGTTTGCGACATCAATAGTTATCACTCTGGCATCAGGATGGCTCCATTTGAGGCTTTATGTGAAAGGCGATGTAGATCCCCAGCTGGGTGATTGAAGTAGGTGAGATGGCCTTGATAGGTCCAAATTTGATTTTGGAAGCCTTGGAGAAGGTGAGGATGATAAGGGAGAGATTAAAGATAGCTCAAAGTCAGCAAGAGTCTTATTCCAACATTAGGAGGGGAAATCTTGAGTACAAGGTGGATGATTGGGTGTATTTAAAGGTCTCATACATGAAGGGTGTGCTTCAGTTTGGGAAGAAGGGGAAATTGAGCCCTAGATGTATAGGACCTTATAGAACGTTGCCTATGGATATGAGTATGGTTTGTTAAGATTGCTTAGGAGTTGGAGTTACCTATGGATATGACTATGTTTCATCCGGTATTTTATGTGTCCATGTTGAGGAAGTGTGTAGGAGACTTAAGATGCATTGTACCTTTGGAGGTAGTAGGTGTTGAGGAAGACTTGACATATGAAGAAGTTTTGGTTGAGTTAATAGAATAAGGAACAAAGATGTAGCATTCGTTAAGGTCCTCCAGAGAAATCAACAAATTGAAAGTGCTACTTAGGAAGTGGAAGTGGATATGAAGAAATGATAACCTTATCTTTTCAGCTCTACTCAATTCTAACGTAATGAGTCAATCATGTTTAAGGAGTTAATTCTTGCATTCCATCCCTTTATGTCATGTTGTTTATGGTCGTGGTAATATATTATGATGAATAAGTTTGTAATTTTGTAAAATGATGTTTAAATTGTACTAATGCATTCACGTTAGACTTGAATTTCTTTATTAATTCTTCTCAAGCATATTTCCATCATATTTGAGGATGAATGTTCCCAAGGGAGATACTATGATGCCCTAGATATTAAGCTAAGTGTAACAACCCAGACCTACGGCCTAGTCGTAACATAGCGAATGAGGAACTCAAAGGTACCTCAAAAAAGCCTCTTAGAATACATCAAGAATATTATAGGTATTGACATAAAGATGAAATAGAAAACTAGGAAAAACAGGGCTAAGGGCCACAATTGGAAGACATAATAAGAGATAAGAACTAGATACAACCATAGCATGTGTCCAACAATACCTCTAACATAAACTTGGCGAGGGCTAAGACATGTTCAAGCTCACCCTCAAGTACAAAAGTAGCAAAGGAAATATACAACTAAAACCAAAATGTCTTAATACATCAAAACTAGAAAGGAACTAGGATGATGTCACGGAACTAGAGGACTCACCAACTCCCGTCTTCAATGATCCAAAGCTAGCCAGGTGTAGAAAATCTATGAACGTCGGTCCCTATATGGTTAAATTATGTAGGCATAGAGTATGCATCAGTACTTTTGCAATGCATGACATGGAAACAATCATGAAATGATTCATGCTAAGTCTTATTTTAAAATCAAACATTTACAAGGACATTAGTAAGTCATAATCAAGACAATATCATTTAAATATAAAAAGGCAACTTTAACAAGAACATAGTAAGATGCAAGAACGAACATAGTTGTGAATAAGCAAATCATATAAGCTAGGGTCATACATGAATTATAGGAATTTAAATCATACAACAAAGATTAAACATCTTCGAAGCATGCGGAGGACATAGATACATGTGATCGTTTTACATATTACTATAGCCATAGAACATGGGACAAAGCATATGAGAAATAAAGAATGTATCTTTACTTGAATACATGATAAGGCACATAAACTCAAATTAGTGAAGAAACATATGTTGTTATGCGCAATTAAAATAGTAATATTCTTGGGTGAGCAATACATCAATTTATATGAAAGACCATTTTATTATATAAGGAAAATTAGTAATCATAATGGAGACCATCGTACATTCTTGAAGACATTGTCATATACCTTTAGGAGAAATACCATTTGGAAGTGACAAGGGACCATAAATTATGTGAGAGCAACCTTTAACCGATCCTGATGTTTCCTCTACCCCAGAAGAAGGGGGAAATTACTTCCCAAGATAACCTCCTAAGATGCCTAAGTGGATCCACTAAAGATGACTATTGACCATACATTTACTAACGGGTGGTCTAGCAACCAACCTCTACTAGTGGGTACCTCTTGTCCCATATGGTGGCACATAGTTATAGCACAATAGGATTGTACTAATGGTCTCATGCCTCTTCTAATGGGGAGCTTTCACATTCATCCCATGGTCCACTCGGTGCTAAGTAAAACTCTCACAGAATAATCATAAGCAAGAATTATAGAGTCAAAATATAGAGAGGTATTCTACTAACCCATCCCATAACCATTTAGAACATTAATTATCATCATATAGATAGCTCCTAAGTCCCTTCTATGCCTCTACTAACGGGCTATCATCATCTCATAATCGCAGTTAGGTGAGAGAACTCACATTTCAATCATTTATTCATTCTTGACTTCAATATCATTCTGGGAGAATGTAATATCATGGGATGTTTCATGATGCAACAATACATTTAAATTTAGCTTTAAGGTCTTGAAACTTGAATGACATATTCATACTCATATGTATCTATGCCAAACAACCCATACTTGAGATAACCCATAAACCAATTTACAAATCCATTACTTGAAGTCAATAAGATAGATGAGCCACTACACCAATTCATGAAATTCATGTGATTTAAACTTGATTCATATACAATAAAAATTAAGGAGGTATGAATTTAAGTAAAAACCAAGTAAACCCCCATCAACTTCATAAACCAAAATACCATAAGTAAGGAAAAATCATAATTAGTCGTAGAATCATGAAAATTACTAGTTATTCATGTATAAGAGTAGTAGATCCATCAATTTAAAAGATAATTTAAGGAACCCATATCATAATCTTAATAACCCCCAAAATATCTTGTAAATAAACCTCAAATAGATTTACGAATTTCAAGTAAAACAACTAAGTTTATAGTTTTTCATGCATATAAGTAGTACAATCCATCAATTTAGAACCAAATTTAGGGAACCCATTAAAAACCCTAACTTCCATAATATAGGAATTCAAGACATAACATCATTTCCATGAAATTAAACATTACTTCATAATAATATAGGCTAATTAATATCAATAAATTACTAATATAAGGATTTAGAATCATAATATGAAAACCCATGAAAAATGGCATACTTGGAATTAAGGTATGGAATAGAAAATGCTTTGGGTCTCCATGGGTGAAAGAAATACATGAATGAAACCCACATAACATGGCGGAAGAACTATGGATCTTGATTGGAAG
>JAPFFP010074315.1:0-21129 GCA_026153255.1 Solanum medicagineum | reverse complement strand
CCCCCCCCCCCCCCATTTTAGAGAATCTAGTGATCGATGCTTGAATTGATTGTTAGTGGATCAGCATAGTCAAGCCACGTATTCCCTGTGGATTCGACCCAAAACTCTGGTTAGGTTTATACTTGACCGCGGCCGCTTTACTGTTGGAGCGCGAACATCATAAATTATGGCGCTATTAGTGGGGAATACTACTAGGTTCTTGACTTGATTTCACTAGTAGTTAATTCAAGTATTAATTTCTCAATTCTCTTGTATTTTACTTTTTTTTTTTGTTTAGTCTTATTTGCAGGGTGTACTAGGTTGTATGCCCAATACATGGAACAAGGGCAATCCCTTAACTCTAATCAATTTGGAGATCCATCGAACCACTAGAAGAATGGTTCATGTGAATTAGGATATTGCTGTTGAGGAAGAAATGAATGTGAATGATGATGATATGGGAAGAGAGGAGAATCCACCACTAAGGGATAATAGGCCATAACTTAGGGATCCCCCTACCATGTACAAAATAAATTTTGTACAACGACAACCCTTATGGTTGGAATCAATATCGGCTGAACCCTATGGCCATGGACGTGACTAGTGCTATAGTGTTGCCACCATAACCGACAGACACTAAGTTCATGGTGCCGAGTGGATTACTCCAAATGCTCCAAAATCGTGGTTTGTTCACAGGGTTACCTTCAGAGGATCCTCATTGTCATCTCTATAATGTCGTCTTAGTCTACAAAAGTGTCATGGGGACCAAAATCTTTCTTTGGATGCAGTTGGTTTGCGAGTGTCCCCATTCTCACTAATTTGTAATGCATTTGTGTGATTGTCTGAGCTTCCCCAAGGTATAATAACAAGCTGGCCAAAGGTTCAGAGAGTTTTTCTAGAAAGGTACTTTCCTAGGTCAAAGAAGTTTAAGGTCAAAGACCAAATAAACAATTTTGAGCAATTTCCCCGTGACTCTATTAGTACCACATGGGAGAGGTTCACTAAGTGTTTGCGAATGGTCCTGATAATAAGATTATTGATAATGCCTTGCTTGAGATTTTTTATCGGGCGCTTGATGAGAATAGTCAAGCTTGTGCTGACATAATCATGGGAGGCATGTTTCTTGATCACCCTTTTCCATTAATTGTTGAAAGAATGGAGCAAGTGGTTAAAACAAATAGAGCATGGGGTCAAAGAGGGAGAGAGAGGTGCTATGAAGACTTCTTGTGCGGTAAACATCAACAATGAGCAACCTAAAGTCAATGATGAGATCATGCAACAACTTGCCCAACTTCACACAAGCATGGAGTTGGTCTCAAAACAAAACCAAGCAAGTATTCAAGCGGTGACACACCAACTTCATAAGGCACCCATGTATGATGACCCATTCTTTCATGAAGATGCTTGTTTTGTGAGTAACCAATTTGTGGGTTTTCGAACCAACCCCCATGGGTCCAACGCGAATTATTAGAGGCAAGATTCCAGAAATCAAGGTCGGAACTACAACCGTGACGGTGCATATAGAGACAATAAGGTGGTTATTACCAAAGGGAAAGAGTGTCGAATGTTGAATGGGGTAGAAGAGATGGCTATAGAAATGGTCCTTATGTGCCGCCCCATAATCATGACGCTAGATCAAGCAATTCTAGGATTGAAGAGATGTTTGACAAGTTGTTGAAGAGAGTCGACCATCAAGATGAGACCTTAAAAGGAATGAAATTGGACATTTCAAGCATAAGCCAAAAGATAGTGTCTCACTCGGTGGCTATCAAACAATTGGAACAACAATTTGGGAAAGTTTCTTCGAAGTTGAACAAACACCAAAACGCCACTTTACCAAGTAATATGGTCTAAAATACAAAAAATTATGGGCATTGAATGGTGGTCATGACTAGAAGTGGTAAAAGTACTGTTGATCCCCCTATGTCGGTGGTTGAGGATGAAGCTTGTGAGAAGGGTATTGATAACCAAGTTGTGGTTGAGGAAGAAGGTCTGGAGAGTGACGGGATGTAAAGCGAAGAAGTGAGAGAGCAAGAAAAGGCTAAGGTAATCCCAAAATTACCTCCACCCTTCCATCAAAGACTTAAGAAAAATGAGGAGGATGGAAAATTCAAACACTTCCTCTCGATGTTAAAGAAAATGTCTATCAACATTCCCCTTCTAGAAGCTTTGGAAAAGATGCCCGGGTATGCCAAGTACATGAAGGATTTGGTGACAAAGAAGCGTACGTTGATCCAAGAGCTTTCGCAAGAGCTCCAACAATGTAGTGTCATCATGACCAAATTCCTTGCCCAAAAGGGAGAGGACCCTGTGTATTTGCTATTCCTTGTACCATTGGTGATGTGGAATTCGCAAGAGCATTGTGTGACTTAGGAGCAAGTATCAATCTAGTTCGTCTTGCCATGTTCAAAAAGCTTTTCCTTGGTACTCCTGCTCCAACAAAAATGTGGCTGCTCATGGCGTATAGAACTATCAAAAAGTCGAAAGGAATACTTTTTGATGTGGTTGTGAAAGTTGATAAATTCATCTTTCCCACTGATTTCATGATCCTTGATTGTGAGGTTGATTTTGAGGTGCCCATCATATTGGGTAGGCCATTTCTAGCCACTGGGAGAACCTTGGTGGATATGAATTCCGGTCAACATCGATTTAGGGTCAACGATGCAGAGGTTGTATTTGACATCCGCCAATCAATGAAATATTGTGATGAGTTTAAGAGTAAAGTGTGGGCCATTGATGATGGATGATGACATAGTCAAGCCACGATGTTAGACAAGACTCTTCCTGGGAGGCAACCCAAATATATTTTATGTTGTTGGCTTGTTTTAAGTTTATTTTGGTTGTTTGAATTGTTAGGTAGTGGATTGATGTTTGTTTTGATTTTTAAAACATTAAGTCAATTGTGTTATTTTAGAAATTGGTGTATTTTGAGTTTTGGTTTACAGGTATTAATCAAGAGCTAAAAGTTTGAGGAAAATTGCATTTGGAGAAGCCTCTACGACCGGGCCTATAAGCCGTAGAGCACACTACGACTCGTAGCCATGCCTCGTGGAATAAAATAGTGATGAATTAAAGTTGTCACACACACTATGATCCAACCTTACGATTCTTAGGGTCCCCTACGAGTCGTAAGTGGGGTTCGTAGTGCCCAGGTATGAATTCCAAATTTTTCTAAGTGTTGGGTCTGCTAAGAGACTGGGACCTACGAATCGTAGGAAGCCCTATGACTTGTAGTCGGGGATTCGTATGTCACGACCCAAACTAGGGCCTAGAAGTGACATGGCGAATGGAGAACTGGAAGGAAACTCAAACAAGCCTCTTAGAATATCACACACACATCCTTGGTCGCGGAAGCAAAATAAACAACAAAATAGATATAAATAAAAGGGGAAAATTGGGAATAAGGAAAAAAGCTTTAATAGCCATAAAACATTTTGAGAGTCAAGCTCATAGCATTAGTACATCACTTGTTCCAACACCTCTAACATAGATTTAAGCGGGAGCCAAGATACTTTTCGGGCTCACCCTCATAATATCAAGAGTTCAACATAAGGAAAAGACATCAAATAGTAAGAGTAGCATAGCTAGTGTCCCCGGACTTGAGGACTATCCAAAGCTTATCTTTCGAAAAGCAATCTAGCCACGTGGAGGATAACCAATAGGTGCTCCGATTCCTACATGGTAACATCAATAGGCATAAAATATACGTTATTACATTTGAATGTCCTAAGTATGTAAGATGCAATGAAACAAGAGATAAGTAACATAATCAAAATGCAAATACATAGGCAATGGGCAAGTATAATAGCATTATGGCATGCATGATCAATGCTTAAAGTAAAACCTGCTTTGTAATTCATTCATCTTACATAGAACATTTTATATATATATAAAAACCATGTGAGCTAGTCCATGGAGCCCCGATGTCTATCCTACACCGGAAGAAAAGGGAAAATCACTTGCCAGGGTGAACTTCCCGATGCCTAAGTGGATCCACTAAGCCTTTTGTGAATCGAGTACTCGCCTCTAGTTCTTGGACTCGGGTACTTGCCTCAAGCCATTCATATTTAGGGTACTCGCCTCTTAGGGGTTTGGATACTCGCCTCTAATCCCTTCACCTATGGTGGCACGTAGTTTTGGGACCTAGGTAATTGCCTCTAGTCCACTCGGTGCTAAGTCTAATTCCACAAAATACTTAAAATAATTATAACTTTAATAACTTATAAGAAACATGGAAGACATGACACGAGTAGCTCTTAACATCATTGACCTCAAATGGTGAGCCTAACTTCAAATATAAGAATGTATCATCATCAATATTACCCTTGCATTAACATCAACATCAAAGGCTCACAAGAGGTAAAATCTTTGAGAAAAGAGTCTAATCCGGCTTTACAACATCATCAACATTTTTATGAGTTGAACAGATCTCTAGGAAGCCAAAAGTCATAAAAAAGTAACTTGATTCATAAATTAACTAATAGATCATCAAAACATTATGAATCCTTAAAAAGGCATTTTATCAAACACTTGGCGGTTGTGTAATGCTATTATAAAACCATGAAATCCAAGAGTGAAATCATGCAAGAAAAATTGAAGTAAATTAACCCACCAACACTTGGTAATACACTTATGGAATATAGATCAAAACCCTTCATCAAATATCAAGATATGTCATAGATTCATAGCTCAAAACATGCTTAGATAGTCACACTTTTATGAAACCCAAACTTAATTCATGGTCAAATTCATAATAAGTAAAACCCATAAGTAAATCAACTTAGAAACATGTAATTTAAGTAAAAAAGAAACTTGAGCACCATGGGTGAAAGGACCCAATAGTTGAAACCCACATACCTTAACTTTGGAGAATTCCTTGATGAAAGATTGAATGGAGACTTGAAGCTTGAATGAAATCAGTAGATCTGGAATGAGATTTGCCACTTGAATTTTTAGTAAAATATTTGTCTAAGTGTTTGAGAGAGTATTGGGGAATGTATTGTATGGTATAAAGGTGAAATATGGCTAAGTATAGGTGTTTTTATGTATGAGAAGGCTTAGGCCCAAGACCCAAAGGCCTTGGACCAAAATAGGAAAACTGGCAACAAAATACACAAGTCCGCGTCTAGTCCGCGATGCGGACCCAATGCATAGGACAAATTTATACAGCTTCGCGACAAGTCCGCGTCGCGGAGCTGCCGCGGACAGGTACTAGAATTCAAAAATTTGTGAAAATCAACTTTTGCTATGGGTCCCCTAAAATTCAGGTTATACCCATGTCCCACTCAATTTTACCCCTAAACAAGAATAAAAAGTCGGATTTTTACTATCACGCATGGATTTTGAGATATATGAAAATTACGATTGTGGGCATTCCCGAGGCACATTTTTGGGTACTTCTGGGGTCGTTTCAATATCTCCCCCTTGGAACATTACTTCCCTGAATGTCAAAAAAGCATATATAAGGAAAGTAAGCAAGATAATTTCAGCATACACAAGAATGTAACAACGCACTTAAACACCATTTCAAAAATCTCAACATAAGTGTCAAAAACACTATGAACTTGTCAGTTTAAACATGAATGCATACAAATGACATGAGGGCTGAAACTTAAGACTTGGAATCACATAAAGGACTTAGTTGTTATCTTAGGCTTGAATAAGATCATTTACGACCGCTTTGGCTTCCTTAGTGACTCCTTCATCTTGTCGATTCCTCCAAAGAACCTTGACGGAAATTACATCCTTGCCTCTCAACTTTCTCACTTGTCCATCCAAGATTTCTACCGGAACCTCCCATAAGTTAAATTATCCTTCATCACACCCACATCCTTCAAAGTCACCATAGCACTTGGGTCACCACACACCACTTTAACATAGACACAAGGAAAACAGGACGAACCATACTCATATCCATAGGCAATTCCAATCCTTATGCAACCTTACTAATTTCTCCTCCAAACCATATAAGAACCTACAAAACTTAACCCATTTACCAACCTTAAACTCACATAGTCCACCTTGGAACCAAAAGCCACCATCTCCCCTTTGGGAGAAAACCTCCACTCTACCATCCCTCACCAAAACATCGAACTCTATTAAGGTAGAACCAATGCCTTGCTTAAATAGACCTCCTCGACCAAAGAAGGTTCAGAACCATCAAAACCACTACACCACCATTCTCAACTTCACCCAACCTCATACTCAACCTAGTGACCCGGTGAACTTCTCCAACCACCCTCTTGTCATCCCAAAGATTCCCACTTTCCATAATTAGCAAGCAATCTCACACACCTCAAAATTCACAATACCACCCTCAAATGTTCCACAAGCTCTCCCTTACTTCCGGAAATGAGCCAACATATCATCACCAAAGACCACCACAAACATATTAAGGTAGGGATTAAAGACCCTATTCATGAGACCTATAGACTTAGCCAAAGCACTAGCCAAACCATAGGATTTTACTCCAAATTTAAAATATCGGTAAGGACATCAAGGACTCATCTACCACCATAACCGACTCTATAAGAAGGGCTTTAGGATCAATACCCCTACTATTACAAGATGATAAATGCAACCCTTAGAGATCGATTGGATCTTGAAACAAGAAATGGACCTGCCTCTTTTCTACCACTCGACAACCTCCCACTCAAAGACGGGTCCATTAGGGAATTGGAATCTCACTCTACGGGTCCGACAATCAGCGACATAATATACATGCAACTAAACCACCCTAAGTATGAAATCAAAACCACTACATCAAATTCAATAAATCACAAGGCAAGACCTAATGCAATATGAACATGGAACAATATCAATGAACTTTTCTAGCAACAGTAGACTCACCAATGGTGTAGACACTTTCAAAGGTTCACCTAGCACCCGGGACACATATGTAGCCCACTAGCAACAAAAGAAATAATGACAGAAATAGTGGCATCTAGACCCATCAATATCAAAACCTTCAACTTACCTGTGTAGTACCATGCCAAGACCAGTGGCTCCAAGAGGGGTATGGTTAAGAACGTCAATGATTATCCTTATGATCTTTAGGGACCCACGAACAATGTCTCAACTTATGATCCATTCCACCACACCCAAAACATGCACCCGAGCCAGCTAAAAAATCCTCCGGATGGCACCTTCCACACTTGTTGCATGTAGTAGGAGCTTGTCCACCAACACCATTGCCTTGATACTTGGGTCTAGCCACACCATCCTTGGCAACCCTCTTATTTGGAGTATCGTCGGACTTTTGATCTTAGAAACTACCATCAAATCGAGCCCTCTAGATCCCTCACTTCTCCTCTTCTTAAGCTTCTCCCCCTCAAGTTGTTCGGCATAGGTTATGAGCCGGGACAAGTTCATATTATTTATCAACATAGCGGCACAACACTTCTCATTCAACGAATCGCATACACCCATCACAAACTTGTTCATTCTAGACATCGAGTTGGCAACCAATTATGGAGCATACTTGGAGAGTTGGTTGAACTTGAGGGTATACTCCCTCACACTCATAGATTCCTTTTTTAGATTCATAAACTCCATCATCTTGTCCTCCCTTATCTCAAGGGGAAAGAACCGGTTGAGAAATGCCGCTTTAAACTCTTCTCAAAGGATGACATTGTTGTTCCCCTTCCCCTCTTTCCATTGGGTAAACCATATTTAAGCCACCCCCTTGAGTTGGTAGGTCTCCAACTCCGCCATCTCGTCCAATCTAACCCTTATAATAGACAACACCTTGTACACTTTATCAATAAATTTTTGAGGGTCCTCATCCACCTTAGACCCATATAACTCCGGCGGGTTCATCCTAGTAAAGTCTCTCACCCTTAAAGTCGATGTAGAAACATGAGAAGCTTGGGCCCCTAGGATGATTTGATTAGTCATGGCATGAGCTAACATAGTGAGAGCATCCCGAAATTCTTCATGAACCACTCTTCCATCTTGAGGAGCTTAAGGAGCTGGTTTCTCCTCGGGAGTACGGGCTCTTCTTTCTCTTGGAATCGACATGATCTAGAATAGAAAAGAACATTTGTTAGGGGAAAACCTTACCTTAACTTCTATAGCATGACATAGACCACGAAGAAGGGAAATATTTTCTAAAACACCTCATAGCCTCCCATTCATAGTCGTGGTGCGCTTCACAACCATGAATAAGACTCTAATCGACGTAGAGTGTTGGATGCCAAGGACCAATAAAAACCTAGTGCTCTGATATCAAGTTTCTGAAGACCCAAACTAGGGCCTAGACATGACACGGCGAATGGAGAACCCGAAGTAACCCCAAGCATGTCGCTTAGCATATCATACACACATTCTTGGTCGCGGAAGCAAGATAATCAATAAAATAGATTTAAATAAAAGAGGAAAATTGGGACTAAGGGAAAACCTTTAATAGTCATAAAACATTTAGAGTGTCAAGCTCATAGCATAAATATATCACTTGTTCCAACGACATCTCTAAAATAGATTTGAGCGGGGGACAAGACTCTTTATAGGCTCACCCTTATAATATCAAGAGTTCAACATAAGGAAAAGACATCAAATAATAAGAGTAGCATAGTTATGTCCCCGGACATGAGGACTTACCAAAGCTTATCTTTCGGAAGATAATCTAGCCACGTAGAGGATATCAATCGGTGCTCTGGTCACTACATGGTAACATCATGTAGGCATAGAATATGCATTAGTATATTTGAATGTACTAAGTATGTAAGATGCAATGCAGCAAGAGATAGGTAACATAATTAAAATCCATCTACATAGGCAATGGGCAAGTGTAATAGCAATATGACATGCATGATCAATGCTTAAAGTAAACCAGGCTTTGCAATTCATTCATCTTACATAGAACATTATATATATATATATATATATGTATATATATAAAACTGTGGAAAGAAACGTCAACCGACATAGACCATGTGAGCTAGTCCATGAAGTTCCGATGTCTACCCTACACTGAAAGAAAGGGGGAAATCTCTTGCTAGGGTGAACTTCCAAATACCTAAATGGACCCACTAAGACTTATGTGAACCGAGTACTTACCTCTAGTTCTTGGACCCAGGTACTTGACTCAAGCCATTCATCTTTAGGGTACTCGCCTCGAATCCCTTCACATACGGTGGCACATAGTTTTGGGACTTGGGTGCTTGCCTCTAGTCCACTCGGTGCTAAGTCTAATCCCACAGAACACTTAAAATAATTATAGCCTTAATAACTTGCAAGAAGCATGGATGATATGTGACAAGTAGCTTTTAACATCATTGATCTCAAATAGTGAGCCTAGTTTCAAATATAATAATGGATCATTATCAACATTACCCTTGCATTAATATCAATATCAAAGGCTCACAAGAGGTAAAATCTTTGAGAAAAGAGCCTAATCTGGCTTTACAACATCATCAACATTTTCATGAGTTAAAACACATCTTTAGGAATCCCAAAGTCATAATAAAGTCACTTGACTCACAAATCAACCAATAGATCATCAAAATAATAAGAATCCTTAAAAAGGCATTTTATCAAGCAATTAGCGAGTGTGTAATGCTAGTATAAAACCATGCAATCCAAGAGTGAAATCATGTAAGAAAACTTGAAGTAAATCAACCCACCAACACTTGGTAATACCCTCATGCAATATACATCAAAACCCTTCATCAAATCTCAAAATAGGTCATAGTTTCATAGCTCAAAACATGCTAAAACAGTCACACTTTTATAAAATCCCAACTTAGTTCATAGTCAAATTCATAATAAGTAAGAGCCATAAGTAAATTCACTTAGAAACATGCAATTTAAGTAAAAAAGAAAGCTTGCGCACCATGGGTGAAAGGACCCAATGATTGAAACCCATATACCTTAACTTTGGAGAATTCCTTGATGAAGATTTGAAAGGAGACTTGAAGCTTGAATGAAATCCTTAGATTCAAAATGAGATTAGGCACTTGAATTTTGAGTGAAATATTTATTTAAGTGTTTGAGAGAGTATTTGGAAATGTCTTGTATGATATGAAGGTAAAATATGGCTAATTATAAGGGTTTTTATGTATGGGAAGGCTTAGGCCCAAGACGTAAAGGCCTTGGACCAAAATAGGAAAAACTGACAATAAAATACACAATTTCGTGTCTGGTCCGTGACGCAGACCCAATGCATAGGACAAATTTGTACAGCTCCTCAATATGTCCACGTCGCGACAGCTACTGGGTTTAAAAAATTTATGACAATCAACTTTTGCTATGGGTCTCCTAAAATTTGGGTTATACCCATTTCCCACTCAATTTTGCCTACTGAATAAGAATATGAAGTCGGGTTTTTGTTATCACGTATGAATTTTGTGTTATTATGGAAATTATGATTATGAGAATTCCTAAGGCACATTTTCGAGAACTTTTGGGGTTGTTTCATCATAGACCCAATCTGTAGAATTTTTAAAGTCGACTCGGTTGAGTATATTAGAGGTCAAACATTCATTCGACCCCAAAATTCCCTCATTGTAAATGGTTCCTTCCCAAAAAAGTTTCCCCACACTAATTTTCTATTGTTCTGACTCCCTTTTCCCATCCACCCCTATCGTTTTCCAGTCAGTTCTCCAGCGAGAATACTATCCCAACCTCCCCCTAATAAAGACTCAACTCACTTAGGGTTTCAGCTTCTTCTCTAGTTTCTCATTGCAACGAATTGTACTTCATTTTCTCAACAAGTAAGTTTCCTTGGTTAAATTTGGCGCACACTTGTTATGATTTTTGTATATTGATGGATGATTGTGTGTGTAGTGATAATACTGAGTTTACCCTTGAGAAAATGATTTAGTAGATATGAGAATTGGGGTTAGGTTGATTAATTGCCCTAGTGTTGTTTTGAATGGTGAAATCACCTTTTTTAGTTGATCGTGATGTTAACATGTTGATCATATGGGTGTACTGCATGATTGTTGGTTGATCAATTTGTGAATTCATTTTGGGATTGGAATCGGGATCATGTGGTATGTTTGGATATGACTTATCATTTGAGATACCCATTGTATGGCTTTGTTTGAACTCCTTTAAACTCTTGTGATTGTGTGTTGGCATTGATAATTGTGAGTTTGGGGATCATTTACTCTTGAAATCTTAAAGGTGATTAGGAAGTGTTGTTTAATTGCTTTGATCATGAGTAGATCTTTGTGAGATAAGTTTTGACTTGGGTAAACATGTTTGAGTAATGGGATTATTTGTGTGCTTGAGATAGTGTTTAGACCTTGCTTCGATGCTGTTTATTTTTAGTTGGAATGATTTGATATTTTCATGGTGAAGGCACAGGCACTACAGGTGCCTATTATTTCCTGCTACGAGGCCTTCCTACGACTCGTAGGATGTCCTACGATTCATAGTGGCCCTTCGTAGGGAACAATAATAACCTATGGTTCCTTATCACTTACCATACAAAACCCATCTACGGGTCGTAATGTCCACGATGAATTGTAGTGAGGGACTCATAGGACCTATCCTAATTTGAAAAGCAGTATGTTACCTGCTACGAGCCTAGGCTACGGCTCGTAGGTTACACTATGAGTCATACCTGAGCCTTGTATCTGTGATCAGAATTATTTGTGTCTAGGTACCTTGGCACTACAAGGCCATTGTACACCCTACGAGTCGTACCTATGCCTCGTACCTGCAGGACCTACAACTAGTTCAATACATTTTGTTTGTTTTTCCTTTTGTTAGTTTTTGTTGCTCCTTGTTTATTCTTCTGTGTGATTCCCAATTGATTAAACATTATGGTGCTCATTTTGTGGTATGGGGTGTTAAATTTCAGGTACGATTCCTCCAAGAGACAAACATGCTATCTAGGCTTTCCATAGAAAATTGATAGGTGAATCATCTATAACAGAATAGTTAGAAGGATCTAAGGAAGTCCACAGAGTCCGCATTGACCCCGAGGCAATGTGCCTCAGACTAGAGCCCCGGACTGCATAGACCCTAATGGAAGTTGATAGCCTCTCCCAGTATGAGGTGCAGGGCGATGGTGATGGGTGTGATAGCAGTATGCCACAAATGACTCCCAGTCACTCTGAGACCAGTTCACTGGAGGCTTCACAGACTCAGCATAATGAGGTCGATCCTTCTATCACCTCTAAGGACCCCAAAAATACTAGATGGGATATTCTAGGCATGAAAGAGATATATAACAAGAGATTGGAGCTTAAATTCCAAGGAGAACCCGTCAGGCAATTCCATGACAAGTCGAGGCTATATGACTCCAAGTTGAGTAGGATGCCAGACTTGGAGGTTGAGATTGACCGCCATGGAATGATGTGTCTATCACAGAGATTGGGCAAGTATGCCCTATATCTAGTTCAAGAGTTCTATGCCGCTTCCTATGCCACTATTCTATGGGATCTTCCTATGGGGAAGAAGGCTATTGATCAGCCAAGGTTGTGCGAAGTATTAGTCTGGGGTCAGATGGTTGACATCTCAGAGGAGACTATATAAGGGTTCAGTTTGAGCCAAATTATAGGGTACCACGTTGAGTATGATACTAAGATCAAGAAGATGCCGCAGGCGGTGAGTGAGAAGAATGTGGATCTGAAGATTGAGCTCCTTAGATGGATAGCTGGCCAGATCTGTGAGGGTGGAGACGAGCCTATGTGGGCCACAAACCATGTTGCATCGATAGTGAAGTCTCAGCTATCCTTCTTACCCAATTCTGGTGGTCTATTATTCGTTGGTGCATCAGGCCTACATTTAAAGATAATATGATCATGATGGAGCTGGTTGTGCTGCTAGCCAGTATCTTAGCTGACTATGATATAGATTGGGCTCGAGTTATGGCAGAGCAGATCTACAAGTCAGTAATTCGTACCAAAACCTCATTGCCTTTTCGCATCTGGATACATAGATTATGTAATAAGGTCAAGGTACGTGTCTCCGCCACCTGGACCCACATATAGAGGTCGTGCGCACTATGGATGCCAGCTTGACAAAAACTCGATGGCCTTACAGCTAACAGCTTCTTCTCCTATTCAAGATCCATTCCCTCTGAAGGCACATACTCAGGAGCCTACTCCAGCTACCACCAGTTCCACTCTACTTGCAGCAGAGCCACCTCCAGTTGTTGATACCGAGGCAATGCCATCCTCAGATACATCTGCACCAGCATCTTTTACTACTCAGGTCACTTAGGCAGACTGTCCTCTTATGTCTGCTTTTTCTTTTTAGGCTTTGGTGTGCAGGTTAGCAAGAAGAGAGACCCAGCCGAGCAGACTGATAAGCTAGTTCAAACCTTTGGTTCGTCAGAAGGTCCAAGACTCAGAGGACAGGGCCAAGGCATACACTCGAAATGTTGTAAATCGGAGAGATGATGCAGTGGATGCCAGGATAACCGCCTTCGAGAAAAGGGTCAAGCAGTGACTTGAGGTGCACGACCTGCTGACATGTCTATTGTGACGGATGAGTTGGCCAAGTTCAAGGCTGACCTGCTAAAGGTGTTTAGTAGCCCAATAGCATTTCCCAAGGTGGCACCAGAGGGCGATGATGTGGTTGACCTATTCGATGATTGCCCACATGCCCACTAGAAGAGACCCCTCGAGAGTGAGGACGTAGTTGTGAGCCAGAAGAAACCCAAGATGGATGCTGAGATGGCAAGGCTGGAGGAGCAGATTACCGATGAGGTGGTGCGAGAGTCGTTGGGTATGGAGGCGATACGGAGGGAGCGGGTGCAGTAGATATCACAAGAAGCGGGGAGCTTAGGTACAGCTGCAGCCCAGATCATCGAGGAGGAGATTGAGCCCCAGGACCCACAGGACCAGATAGATGACGGTGCTTGAGCACCTTGGGTATGATACTTTTGAACCCCGTCCTTATTGGTACTTATGGATATTTTGTTCTAATTTTAGACAATATTTTTATGTTGGTTTTTGGATGCTTTTGAATGTTTTGTTTTAAATGTTTTTTTTAATTATGTTTTGAATGATTGGTTTTAAATTTTTGTTTTTGTTATATATAGATATATATGTTTACTTTGAGGACAAAGTATAATCTTTTGGTGGGGTGTGGGAACTTATGGATTAGGGTGAAGTCTGAGTAGCCTTGAGTCCATAACTTCCCCTATTTTTTTTCCCAAGATTTTCTTGTCGTGTTTCTTTTTCCATGTAGAAATTTTTAATTTTTGTTGAACTAACATATTTAGGTAGTGTAGACAATCTGTAGATATATAGAAACTATTATCTTTTGGCATATGCATAATCTTGAATGATTTTATTAATGCTTTTAAAATTGGGTACCCTTGAAATTTTTGGGATTGTTTTTTACCATTGCAAATCTTACATATGATTATTTGGCAATGTTTGTTCTGATAAAGAGGAGACAAGTTGATGCTTGAAGCATGACCTATGAGTCTATGTGATTGTGTATGCAATGCCATGTGTGTGTGAGCCTATTTTTTCATATTCATGCATTGTATACTGACTCAGAACTTGCCTTGTTACTCTAAGATTGGACTGGAGATATAGGTGATTAGGAAAGGATCTTAGGTCATTGTTCTTTTAGTGAGTACACTTTTGCATAAATAACCTACCAAATGAAGTAGTTGATCCCTTGTTCCAAATGTTTGAGCTTTACATGTACCTTTTCTTTCTTGATACCTAGCTAGCCTAACCTTGTTTTGTGAAATACCTTGATATTGGCCCTAGTCTATCCTTGAACATGTGAACCTTGATTGAGGCTAAAGACTTATGTTGAGGGTGGCTACCAAAAGTGGCCCTGGTTTAGGGAATGAATATTGTGTACTTCGCCTCAGACTAAAAGCCTAAGTTGAGAGTGGCCTTTGTTGTGGTAAAGTAATGAAAATGAGGTTGTTAGTTGGGAAAGAAAGAAAAAAGACAAAAAGCATGTGCAATGTGAGAGAAAAAGAAAAGAAAAGTTCCTTGGATTGAAAGGAATGGCAAAATGATTTCAAAAATAAGGCACAACAGAAAAAGGAAAGAAAACACCCGGAAAAGCTTGAAAAGGAAGAATAAGGGAGGATATAATGAAAATGATTGAGTTATGGAGGTAAGAGTGTTGAAAAATGTGGTTCAAGGATAGGTTTTAGTCACTACTTGCCTAAATTGCCATACCAAAGCCCCACGAGCCTACGTTACAAGCCTAAAGTGATCCAAATCCAACTAATCAATAGTCTGGAGTTCGAGTATAAGGGCAAGCCTATGGTGTTATTTATCATGCATGAATTTCATTTGTGAAAGTGAGAATGCTTGCATACTCCCTGAACTTTGATTGTTTTTTGAGTGAAATCGGGGGACTTCTTTTCTATGAGGGCAATTGCATTGCATGATTGACATATGACTTGTTCCGTAACTGTGGATTGACGATACTCCTTCACTTATCATAGTTGGATTTTCAGATGCATCATTATGCTTTGATTTGCTTGGTAGCTTTGCAATCAGATTTTGAAAATGGGAGTTGGGTACCAGAATTGGTGTTAGGTGGTGTATATGTCATCAGGATAGTTGTTATGTATTTCTCATTTTCGATTTAGATCGAGTTGTTGCTTGAGGACAAGCAACAACTCTATGTTGAGGGTATTGATGTGCTGTCAAAATACATAACATTTGATGTCTGAATCAAGGGATTTTGGAAGTTCTTAATGCGACTTTTTATGGGTTTTATGCCTTATTCTTGCAAAAAATTATAGTTTGGCATGATTTTGGGAGATAATTGCAAATTTTGCTGAAGTTCAAGACATACGAGCCACCTTACGAGTCATAGCCCAAACTATGAGTCGTAGGGTGCCCTCATAGCAAGAAATAGTAAGCAAAATTTGGAATTTGAAAAGTGAAGTTCATCCATACAAGGTTAACCTATGAGTCTTAAGTCACACTATGACTTGTAGGAGGGGGCCTCATAGCAAGAAACAATGTGCCAAAAGTTTAGACCAAGAACTGCAGCTCAGGACTACGAGAAGACACTACGAGTAATAGAGCACACCATGACTCATAGCTATGGATCATAGCAGTCAAGTCCAAAATGCCAAGTGCAGACTACGAAATCCCGATTACTACTCGTAGGTCATCCTATGAGTCATATTTGTGAGACGTAACTGCTGCCAGTTGAATTTTTTATTTTAGTTTTATGGTCTTTGTGTAAAGAGTATAAATAGTTAACGATAGGGTTCTTGAAGGGAGATTCGATATTCCACAGTTTTTGAGAAGAAACTTTGAATAATCTTAGAGAACTTCTCTAGGGTTTAGTGTAGTTTTTCATTATTTTAATTCGAAGACCTATTTTGGGGGATTGAAAATCACGCTCAACTTCCATTAATACAAGATTGTGGTTTCAATATCAAAAGGGTTGTTATTCTTTATTGTTCTAGAGTAATCTATCAATCATGTCTTTTACATTCATTGTTTTTGGTTTTGCCTTAGCCATGAGTAGCTAAGCACCCACAACTTGGGGTTATGGGAACCATGAGGAGTTGACTTGAAATAACCAAGATTTTTTACATCTCTTTGATTGGGTATTTGCATGTGTTGTCTATTTCCCTTCATTTTGGATGTTGTTTGGTGGTGGCCAATACCAAACCCCGCCTACTATCACGATCGCGACCAAGGTAGTGATGAATAGGAACAGAGAAGTAGATGACCGAATTCGATTAATATGTTCTCGTCTAATTAACCAAAACTGACCAAGGGGAAGTTGACTGGGACAATGGGTAAGGGTTAGTTAACACACCATGGTTGCCGATCAAGAGCCATGGTGAAATTCGACCTTCACCTTCACAAGAGGGCTGGAAGAACCTAAGTTAACATCGTACATGCAATGTCTTGATTAGAATTATGTTGTCTAGGGTAATTGAATCAACGAATCATGGGGAATACAATTCCCAAGTTGTCCCTCAATTTGATTGTTTTTATGCATAAATGGTGTAGTGTTTATTTTTGTTCTTCATTTTGAATCACATAAACCCCCCCCCCCCAATTTTAGAGAATATAGTGATCGATGCCTAAATTGATTGTTAGTGGATCAACATAGTCAAGCCCCATATTCCCTGTGGATTTGAACCTAACCTCTGGTTAGATTTATACTTGACTGCTACCGCTTTACTATTGGAGCGCGAACATCAATCCCACCGGGTCTCCTTCAACTTTAGAACCATGATACTCTAGTGGGTTCATCCTTTAAATGTCCCAGACCTTTTTGGTCAATGTAGGTGCTTGAGGAGGAAGAACAACCTCCCAGTTGGCTTTGTTGGCCAAGCCTTGGGCTAACATAGCAAAGGCAGCTCAAAACTCCTCATGTATCACTCCCTCCTATTGTGACATGGGTGGAGCTTGATCTTCATTTACCTACCTTGGTTGAGGATCTCTTCTTGGCGGCATAATCTAAAAATAGCGAAGAGAACTTTGTTAGATGGAAAAAACCTTAGGAACTCTAAAGGCATGATTGAATCATGAAAAATGAAAGTTTCCTAAATGCCTGATAGCCTTTCATTCATGATTATGGCGTGCTTCACAACCATGAACAAGACTCTATTAAATGTAGTATGTTGGACATCCGAGGAATATTTCGAAACCTCATGCTCTGATACCATATATTTCATAACCCAAGCATAGGGCCTAGTCGTAGCATGATGAATAAGGGACCCAAAGGCACCTCATCCAAGCCTCTTAGCATTCATAGGCAAATGAACATATGTAAGTGGAATTTAAAAGTGGATAAAGGGACTAAGGAAAACGTCCAATAATTGAAATCATGAAAAGTGATAAGTCAAACTTAAATCAATCATCTAAACCATACCATTCTACATAAAAGACATATCGGGGGCTAAGACATACCCAAAAGCTCCCTTTGTCACGACCCAAAATCGAATAGCGACTAAACAAAGTGAAAAAAAGAAAGTAAAATTAATCCAACACTTAATTTAAATCCCAAAACTTAGGGTCATGAATACAAGAGCGTCTAACCAATAGTAATGAATAAATACAAGGTTTTCTCATAAGGAAAATACATATTCTGATAAAGATGTCAAAAAAGTAATCTCAATGAAACAACAGTGACCGGAAGTCTGAGCTTCACAGTTGAATCTGATAATGAATGAAACTCCATTCAAATAAGATCAACTACTATGTGGGAGTCCCTGTACTCAATTTGTAGGGAGGTGTCATGACCTGGTTTCGATCATGATGTCCCTTGTTATATCGTACTTACAGGCAAGCCAATTACACAACCCCAGAGTACTTGTCCTAGATCTTTAGCCACAACCATAATAGATACAACGACATAAATCAACACAACCTACTTACAACCTAAAAGTGAACTATACAGATCTGCAATAGACACAAGCACACACCCATACATACATAATAAATATCATAATATACATAACCAGAAGTGCTCCAAAAAATTCAAGTCACTACACTATACAAGGCCAATGTCTGGATACAACATGGCCATCAAAAAGGAAGGAGACT
Organism: Solanum medicagineum; assembly: GCA_026153255.1. NCBI lineage: Eukaryota > Viridiplantae > Streptophyta > Magnoliopsida > Solanales > Solanaceae > Solanum > Solanum medicagineum. The sequence continues at coordinate 2,689 of JAPFFP010074315.1, read as the reverse complement.
GCAAAGTAGTTAGAGCTACCGGTGCTCTCCAAGTGTCTTCTTAATGGTCATTAATCCCCCAAAATTAGCGCCCGTGGATAGAACCTAGACCTGCACCATAGGAAGATACATAAATGTAGGGGGTGAGTACTAGAAAAAGGTACCCAATAGGCATAATCGGCCGACTAAGTGAAATAATATACATATAGAAAGATCAAATATGGAGAGCTGCAGCAAATCTAGCGAATTGAACCCAGATCAAGGAATAAGCGTATCTGGAAAATCCTAAATCCAACTGAACCAACCAAGGTGATGTGTAATGATACCGATAGAGAAAAACTGAGTAGGCGCACACTGTAACTTTCACTAAACTGAGGCATTCCGCTATACGTGGGTGCAAGGCCCTAATATCAATGCTTGTATGCAAACTAAGCCTCCCCCCCCCAATAAGCCTGGAAGGTACACCTGCGCACAACCAAGCTGACAGAATCATAAAGAAACCACTCCCAATATAACATGATCAATAGTCAAGTTGTACCTGGGTGTAAGTCCCTAATATCTAAGCTTGAATCCCCCTAAGCCCCCATAATCCCAGTGGGTAGATCCATGCACAATCAGCTATGAATAAGTGTGTAGATCCACGGGTAATCAGTGAGGTCCTCACCCCAAAATACTATGTCTCAACTGTATCCTCGACCTAAAGTAGCGTATCTTGTCAGCCCATGACACCTGACCCTGGTACCTCAATATACATAGATAACGGTGGGACACATCCCCCGCAAGAGAAGAATCCCCCTAACATAACTAATGGGGTCCTAAACCCAAAGTGTTAATCAATGGGGTCCTAGACCCAAAATGTAGTCAACGGGATCCCAGACGCAAGTATCACCAGGTGCGTGGACCTCAGAATAAACATCAATGGCTTGGATAGCTCGGGACATATCCTACTAGGACTCAAACCGTAGGGATCATCACCCAGGACTCGGACTCTCAGACATAGCCACGGGTCTCAGAGTATGGAAAGCGTCATCTAGGACTCTAGATATAGGAACAATCACTCAATCAACCAGACAATTTGGATCTGAACTTCTGAATTCATATCATGCCTCAAGAATAGAAGTCATACAACCCAAGTAAGGATAACTATTACCTCCCTCAAGTAACCAAAGATAAACCCCAGCCTCAGGTAAGAAAACCCAGCACCCCACAACTATCATCAGCATAACAGAGTGTATATGTCATAGATTAGTATAAAACCATGCCTAACGGGCCAAATATGCTGCAATATAGCCAGCCACAGGTAATGAGAGTAAAGCATTGCAATTATAGCTATATCATAAGTATATACAACCAGTAATCCCAATGTGGTTATGTCTACATCAAAACCAAGTCACAGTATGGCATAAAAAAAGGAACAGTCTCACAGCCAGCATATCTCAGTAGCAGCAGGATGCATAATCATATCGATAAGAGTTAGGCCAGAATACATACCTTCCCCATGGCATAAGGCCATATAGGATAGTTACCAAGCCTTCTTGTAGCCAATAACACCAGCCAATATCAATACCACAGCTAACACAACTACCAACAGAGGGCTACAACCCCACAACATCATATACTACACATACAGACAACAATCAGTCACATGCTGCACATATATCATAGCTTAACCCACAACCAACACCTTTCTACACATTTCAGCTCAATATGCTTATATCTCAACTCAGTCTAAAGTTAAAGGAAGCCTAGCCTACCTGGTAGATGATTCCTCATATCTTACATCAATCAACCTATGCCATTCCCCTCTTGAGTCCTTCCTGATGCTACTTAGTTGTCAAAGTACAATCCAAAAGGTTAACATGGTCACATTGGTTGTAAGATCTCGAATAATGAGTGAAATTATATGAATAGCACATAAAATGGGGAAAAATAGGGACTATGCCTGAATTTCATAAACCCCCCTCGAAAATGTTCCCCACATCACCCGAAGTCTGCAGCCAAATGTTTTGCCCCCAAAATGAACACCAGAAGGCCGAGAAACATATTAAAAACAAATTTATATTCTTTACCAAAAAATATTTCTTTCAAAACTCTCTCGATCAAATTTCATGGGACACAACTAAATATACCAAAATCCAAGCATTTTATAGTGTTCCTCTCGAACAGTAGAACAATGTAGACCCAAATGTTACTTAATATTTTCTCGAATAGGCTGAGAAATAATAACATAAAATTTACACATAATTACAAGGGCATAACCAGTTAAAACAACATTTTCACATCAAAATATGCACCAAAATTAGAATATGACACCACTATGGTGATCCTTGCAAAAATCCCGAGTCATGTAGCCTTTTGAATCATCAAAATCAGAGTCACAGATCGAGAACTATAGCTATTTGAAGTTGGGAAAGGGAGTTGGTCATGACTAGCCTTAGATAGGCTAAGCACCGCCCCCATTGGCATCCGCAAATGCGGGCCTTGGGCTGTGAATGCAGTTCCTTGGCACTTGCCAGGCCTTCAAAAAAGCACCTAAGGCTTCACGAATGTGGAGCTCGAGCCCTGCCCTTCTGCGATAGCACCCTGTAACAGCCCACACCTTACAATACTATTACAATTCAAAGGAAACATGACATGAAAGGGGCAAATTGACACTAAATTTTAAAAGTGCTTGAATCTCGTGTTAATGGGCTATATGTGCGTCTAACGC